>CM053033.1:17201875-17349375 GCA_028564925.1 Lithobates sylvaticus | reverse complement strand
GCTTCAGAAAAAATATTTTTTTTCATTAAGAATGTCTAAACAGCCCTGTAATTTACAGATTTATTTATATTTTATTTTCTTTGGTTCCTCCTCCTCCCCCCCAACATGTTAATGAATTTTTAACCACTTAAAGACCAGGGATTTTCTGGCACTTTTTGTATACATGTGAAAAACCTTTTTTTATATATATATATATATATATATATATATATTAAAAAAAAATGTTTGTACACCCCAAAAACACCCCATTTTATTCTATAGGGCCTATGCTAAAAAAAAAAAAAATATAAATATATATAATTTTATATAGCTTTTTTTTATTTATATATATATATATATATATATATAATCACACACACACACAAAATGTGTCTTTGGGGGGTTCTAAGTAATTTTCTAGCAAAAAAAGTAGAACTTTTACTTGTAGGAGCGAAGTGTCAGAATTGGCTGGATATGAAGTGGTTAAGAAAACTCTATACGGTGAGACATGATGCAAAACATGCTGAAAAAAAAGATTGTATTTACAAACCCTTTCAGTACGATTTGAATTTTACTGCCGATAGTTTAGTAATATGAAACACAAGGGACCAATAAAAGGTGTGTGTGTGGGAGACACACAATATTGCACTGAAGGAAATCTAGACAAATAAAATGTTAAATAGCAGCCAGGTGAAGTTCCTGCTGTTGTCCAGATGGGGGCGGTAGAGAAATAGGAAATCGCTTTTCAGCAATAGTGTATTTATATTTTATTTATTTATTTTTATATATATATATAATTTGGTTTTACAGAGACAAGTAAAGAGTTAGGGAATCTAACTAGAAAAAAAAGTTGAATGTGTGAATCTTGGGTGAAAACCGACCCCTTGGTTTTGTCATTATTCTGATAACAGAAAGCTAACTGCTGCGCCACTGGAGTCATTTTGTTCGCATGACACATATTTTGGAATCCCAGCGTTGTTGCAAATAAGTTACCCCAAACAGTTGGGGGACTTCAGTTTCTCAATTTTTTTTTATTTCATTACTCCTTTAAGCGCCGGTTCCCACTAGTGCGATGCGAGAACCTTGCAAATCCAGTGCAGGTTCCCGCATCGCACCTGAATAGCAGCAGTGGTTCACACTGAGATCTGCGAACCGCTGCAGGTGTCAATGTAAAGTTAACAACGCCCCCAGATTGGTCAGCAGATCACAGTGCGAACTATGAAATGGTGCAGGAATCGGATTGTATAAGTGTGAACATCCAATGCGATTCCGATTCCAGTGCGGACCAAAGAAAAAGGGACCTGCACCATTTTGGTGCGAATGTGATGCGATTTCAGCCATACCGTTTGTAAGGCTGAAATCGCATCGCATGTGATCTGAACAGCAATGCAGTGCGAATCACAAGCGATGTCTGGCATCGCACTAGTGTGAACCCGGGCCTAAGAGTTTTCAGGTTTTGTACATACAACCCCTTTAAATGCATTAGATCTGATTTATTAGATACTGTATATTTTTCATGTACAGTGAATCCGGAAAGTATTCACAGCGCTTCACTTTTTCCAAATTTTTTTTATGTTATTCCAAAATGGATAAAATTCATTATTTTCCTCAAAATTCTATAAGAAATCTCCCATAATGACAACGTGAAAGAAGTTTGTTTGAAATCTTTGCAAATGTATTAAAAATAAATAAAAATCCCATGTACACAAGTATCACAGGCTCCTCCCATGTACACAAGTATCACAGGCTCCTCCCATGTACACAAGTATCACAGGCTCCTCCCATGTACACAAGTATTCACACCCTTTGCCATGACACTCAGAATTAAGCTCAGGTTCCTCCTGTTTCCACTGATCTTCCTTGAGATGTTTCTACAACTTGATTGGAGTCCCCCTGTGGTAAATTCAGTTGATTGGACATGATTTGGAAAGGCACACACCTGTCTATATAAAGGTCCCACAGTTATCAGTGCATGTCAGAGCACAAACCGAGCCATGAAGTCTAAGGAATAGGTCTGTAGACCTCCGAGATAGGATTGTATGAAGGCACAGATCTGGGGAAGGGTTCAGAAACATTTCTGCATCATTGAAGGTCCCAATGAGCCCAGTGGCCTCCATCATCTGTAAATAGAAGAAGTTTGGAACCACCAGGACTCCTCCTAGGTTGCCCCGGCCAAAGTGAGCGATTGGGGGAGAAGGGCCTTGGTCAGGGAGCTGAGTAAGAACCCGATGGTCACTCTGACGGAGCTCCAGTGTTTCTCTGTGGAGAGAGGAGAACCTTCCAGAAGAACAACCATCTCTGCAGCACTCCACCAATCAGGCCTGTATGGTAGAGTGGTCAGATGGAAGCCACTCCTCACTAAAAGGCACATGACAGCCCACCTGGAGTTTGTTGAAAGGCACCTAAAGGATGAAGGACTATCAGACCGTGAAAAACGACATTTCCTGCTCTGATGAAACACTTTTAGGCTTAAATGGCAACTGTCATGTCTGGTGGAAACCAGACACCCCCTACCTGGCCAATACCATCCCTACAGTGAAGCATGGTGGTGGCAGCATCATGCTGTGGGGATGTTTTTCAGTGGCAGGAACTGGGAGACTAGTCGGGATCGAGGGAAAGATGAATGCAGCAATGTACAGAGACATCCTTGATGAAAACACGCTCCAGATCGCTATGGGGCGAAGGTTCGTCTTCCAACAGGACAACGACCCTACGCACACAGCCAAGATAACAAAGGAGTGGCCCAGCCAGAGCCCAGACTTGAACCTGATTGAACATCTCTGGAGAGATCTGAAAATGGCTGTGCACCGACGCTCTCCATCCAACCTGATGGAGCTTGAGAGGTCCTGCAAAGAAGAATGGGAGAAACTACCCAAAAATAGGTGTGCCAAGCTTGTAGTATCATACCCAACAAGACTTGAGGCTGCAATTGGTGCCAAAGGTGCTTCACCAAAGTATTGAGCAAAGGCTGTGATACTAATGTACATGGGATTTTTTTTTTTTTTTAAATCAATTTAAAACTTCTTTCACGTTGTCATTATGGGGTATTGTTTGTAGAACAAAATGTGGAAACAGTGAAGTCATAAGAATACCTTCCGGATGCGCTGTAAAGGGCATGCCTGCTCAGTAATGTGTCAGTGTAACATTTCCAGGTATTTATTACCTCTCAGATCACAGTACTCCTCCTGACAATGCCTGCATCAGCTTTTCTGGGGACATGATATAGGTGTTGTTGGAGACTGGTGACATGATATAGGAGTTGTTGGAGACTGGTGACATGATATAGGAGTTGTTGGAGACTGGGGACATTCTATAGGAGTTGTTGGAGACTGAGGGCATGCTATAGGAGTTGTTGGAGACTGATGACATGCTATAAGAGGTGTTGGAGACTGGGGACATGCTATAGGAGTTGTTGGAGACTGAGGACATGCTATAGGAGTTGTTGGAGACTGATGACATGCTATAAGAGGTGTTGGAGACTGAGGACATGCTATAGGAGTTGTTGGAGACTGGGGACATGGTATAGGAGTTGTTGGAGACTGGGGACATTCTATAGCAGTTTTTGGAGACTCGGGGCATGATATACATTATGAGGTGTTGTAGACTTGGGACATGGTATAGGAGTTGTTGGAGACTGGGGGCATGCTATGGGAGCTGTTGGCGACTAAAGGCATGCTATAGGAGTTGTTGGAGACTGGAGACATGATATAGGAGTTTGTTGGAGACTGGGGGCATGCTATGGGAGCTGTTGGCGACTAAAGACATGCTATAGGAGTTGTTGGAGACTGGAGACATGCTATAGGAGTTTGTTGGAGACTGGGGGCATGCTATGGGAGCTGTTGGCGACTAAAGACATGCTATAGGAGTTGTTGGAGACTGGAGACATGCTATAGGAGTTTGTTGGAGACTGATGACACGGTATAGGAGTTGTTGGAGACTGGGGACATGTTTATAGGAGTTTGTTGGAGACTGATGACATGGTATAGGAGTTGTTGGAGACTGGGGACATGCTATGGGAGCTGTTGGCGACTAAAGGCATGCTATCGGAGTTGTTGGAGACTGGAGACATGATATAGGAGTTTGTTGGAGACTGGGGGCATGCTATGGGAGCTGTTGGCGACTAAAGGCATGCTATAGGAGTTGTTGGAGACTGGAGACATGATATAGGAGTTTGTTGGAGACTGGGGGCATGCTATGGGAGCTGTTGGCGACTAAAGACATGCTATAGGAGTTGTTGGAGACTGGAGACATGCTATAGGAGTTTGTTGGAGACTGATGACACGGTATAGGAGTTGTTGGAGACTGAGGACATGCTATAGGAGTTTGTTGGAGACTGATGACACGGTATAGGAGTTGTTGGAGACTGGGGACATGTTTATAGGAGTTTGTTGGAGACTGATGACATGGTATAGGAGTTGTTGGAGACTGGGGACATGTTTATAGGAGTTTGTTGAAGACTGGAGACATGATATAGGAGTTGTTGGAGACTGATGACATGCTATAGGAGTTTGTTGGAGACTGGGGACATGCTATAGGAGTTGTTGGAGACTGGGGACATGCTATAGGAGTTGTTGGAGACATGATATAGGAGTTGTTGGAGACTGAGGACATGGTATAGGAGTTGTTGGAGACTGGAGACATGATATAGGAATTGTTGGAGACTGAGGACATGATATAAGAGTTGTTGGAGAATGTGGACATGCTATAGGAGTTGTTGGAGACTGAGGACATGCTATAGGAGTTGATATATTCAAAATAAACCGTGTTTATGGAACAATATACTGTATATTATAAAATAGGAAGCTGTTAGCATGCTATGAGATTTTTAACATAGCACCAATATTCATATATCAACTGTGCTGCTCTACTAAAATAAATGCAAACCTACACCATAACCAAAACCATATAAAATAAACCAAATAATAGTGATTCCAAAAGTCCACACTTGGTATAATAGTTTATAAAAAATGACACCTCTATCAAACAGATCCGGAAAGGGTGATAGTGTGAGTTGTTTTAATAAAAAAGTTAGTCGGGTTTCACACAATGCGGAGGGCTCGATTACTTTTCATTTTCACCCATGCATTGTGAGATGACCGGAGTTGATTGCCTAAAGTATGTTTCCTCACATGTGCCAATCTAGTGGATGGAAGCCTTGTGTAACCATGACCGCAACTATATTGTGCATTATATGACTTCCCTACAACTTGAGAGTCGTATACACTACATTACCAAAAGTATTGGGACGTCTGCCTTTACACGCACATGAACTTTAATGGCATCCCAGTCTTAGTCCGAAGGGTTCAATATTGAGTTGGCCCACCCTTTGCGGCTATAACAGCTGCATCTCTTCTGGGAAGGCTGTCCACAAGGTTTAGGAGTGTGTCTATAGGATTGTTTGACCATTCTTCCAGAAGTGCATTTGTGAGGTCAGGCACTGAGGTGGATGAGAAGGCCTGGCTCGCAGTCTCCGCTCTAATTCATCCCAAAGGTGTTCTATCGGGTTGAGGTCAGGACTCAATTTAAGTTCCTCCATCCCAAACTCGCTTATCCATGTCTTTAAGGACCTTTCTTTGTGCAAGAGTACCTCTTCATATAGTCAGGTGGGCAGTGACGAAACGTGTTGGGCGGAGCCTGTGACATCATCACGTACGATCGGGAAGCAGCGAGCGAGCCGCTGGGGACACAGGGCCGAGGATCTGTGGATGTTTCAGTGATCCAGGGGGCTTTTCACCCCAACCACACAAGCTTATTACCGGTGTGAACCAGGAAAGTGCATCTGTAAATGTGAGTTTATTACTGCTTATTTTAATAAAGATAGTTTTTTATACATTTAAACACTATGTCAGTTCTTTCCTTACCCATATGATACCTATGTATGAGAAATACCATATAAGGGATCAGGAGCCCTTATACCGACAGAGGAACGGCAGATTGCTGGATTGATACCCCTAAGGGGAAGGCGTTACTGGACCCTTTTGTGGGTCTCAACTGTTATTAATTTATAGACATTATGTTTACTTGATTGTGTTTTTAGAACATAGAAACATTTTATGAGACCCTCTTATGAGCTGTTAAAGGGAGTTTATTGGTTTTACAGATTGTAAATTATACACATATTATTTGGAGCCCAGCAGGGCAGTTGCTGGGTGAGGTAGTGCTTCACAATATTAGTATTTTTTTTATTCCATCGGAGTTGTTGGAGACTGGGGCCATGGTATAGTTGTTGTCGGAAGCATGCTTTAGGAGTTGTTGGGAATTGGAGACATGATATAGGAGTTGGAGAGCGAGGATATGCTAAAGGAATTTTGGAGACTGGGGAGATGCTATAGAAGTTGTTGGGGACTGGTGGAAATGCTATAGTAGATGTAGGAGACTGGGGACATAATATAGGAGTTTTTGGAGACTGTGGATATGCTAGAGGAATTGTTGGAAACTGGGGACATGGTATATGCCCGGGGGGGGGGGGGGGGGAGTACGCCGCTAGCATTCAGAAAGGGTCCTGTGCGTCTTTGGGTCCGATTTAGGTGCGAAGTCGGGGGGAAATTTTCAGACCAGATTTGCACCTAAACCAGTGACCAGGAAGGCACTGGACCCCAGGCATGAACCTGCGTCCGCACATATGTGAACCCGACCTTAAAGCGTGACATGTTGGGTATAGAATTACTTGGTGTAACATCATCTTTTACATTTTGAAAAAAATTGGTGTAAATTTTTTTTTTTTTTGTTTTTTAATCTAAATGCTTGAAAGTGCGTTTTTTCCCCAAAAATTGCGTTTGAATGCAAATACAGCGTGACATAAATTGTAACACCCATTTTATTCTATAGGGCCTCTGCTAAAAAAATATTTATATATATATATATATAATATGTGTGTGTATAATAAATTATATATAAGTAGATAGATTTTTATATATACATTACTTTTGTAGGTATGAAGTGTCAGAATTGGCCGGATATGAAGTGGTTAAGAAAACTCTATACAGTGCGACACAATGCAAAACATGCTGAAAAATAGATTCAATGTTTACAAACCCTTTCAGTTCGATTTGAATTTTACTGCCGATAGTTTAGTAATATGAAACACAAGGGACCAATAAAAGGTGTATGATGTGTGTGGGAGACACAATATTGTACTGAAGGAAATCTAGACAAATAAAATGTTAAATAGCAGCCAGGTGAAGTTCCTGCTGTTGTCCAGATGGGGGCGGTAGAGAAATAGGAAATCGCTTTTCAGCAATAGTGTATTTATATTTTATTTATTTTTTTATATAATATATATATATATATATATATATATATATATATATTATAATATAATTATATTTTACTATTTGGTTTTACAGAGACAAGTAAAGAGTTAGGGAATCTAACTAGAAAAAAAAGTTGAATGTGTGAATTTTGGGTGAAAACCGACCCCCTTGGTTTTGTCATTATTCTGATAACAGAAAGCTAACTCTGCTGCGCCACTGGAGTCATTTTGTTTGCCTTTGGACACGTATTTTGGTATCCCAGCGTTGTAACACAGTTGGGGGATTTCAGTTTTTCTCTTTTTTTTTTTTATTCATCACTCCTTTTAAGCGCCGGTTCCCACTAGTGCGATGCGAGAACCTTGCAAATCCAGTGCAGGTTCCCGCATCGCACCTGAATAGCAGCAGTGGTTCACACTGAGATCTGCGAACCGTGGCGGGTGTCAATGTAAAGTTAAGGACGCCCACAGATTGGTCAGCAGATCCCAGTGCGAACTATGAAATGGTGCAGGAATCGGATTGTATAAGTGTAAACATCTAATGCGATTCCGATTCCGGTGCGGACCAAAGAAAAAGGGACCTGCACCATTTTGGTGCGAATGTGATGCGATTTCAGCCATACCGTTTGTAAGGCTGAAATCGCATGTGATCTGAACAGCAATGCAGTGCGAATCACAAGCGATATCTGGCATCGCACTAGTGTGAACCCGGGCCTAACAGAGTTTTCAGGTTTTGTACATACAACCCCTTTAAATGCATTAGATCTGATTTATTAGATACTGTATATTTTTCATGTACAGTGCATCCGGAAAGTATTCACAGCGCTTCACTTTTTCCACATGTTTTTTATGTTATTCCGAAATAGATAGAATTCATTATTTTCCTCAAAATTCTACAAGAAATCTCCCATAATGACAACGTGAAAGAAGTTTGTTTGAAATCTTTGCAAATGTATTAAAAATAAAAAAAATAAATAAAAATCACATGTACACAAGTATCACAGGCTCCTCCCATGCACACAAGTATCACAGGCTCCTCCCATGCACACAAGTATCACAGGCTCCTCCCATGCACACAAGTATCACAGGCTCCTCCCATGCACACAAGTATTCACACCCTTTGCCATGACACTCAGAATTGAACTCCGGTTCATTCTGTTTCCACTGATCATCCTTGAGATGTTTCTACAACTTGATTGGAGTCCCCCTGTGGTAAATTCAGTTGATTGGACATGATTTGGAAAGGCCACACCTCTCTATATAAAAGGTCCCACAGTTATCAGTGCATGTCGGAGCACAAACCAAACCATGAAGTCCAAGGAATTGTCTGTAGACCTCTGAGATAGGATTGTATGGAGGCACAGATCGGGGGAAGGGTACAGAAATATTTCTGCATCATTGAAGGTCCCAATGAGCACAGTGGCCTCCATCATCCGTAAATAGAAGAAGTTTGGAACCACCAGGACTCCTCCTAGGTTGGCCCAGCCAAACTGAGCGATTGGGGGAGAAGGGCCTTAGGGAGCTGACTAAGAACCCGATGGTCACTCTGACAGAGCTCCAGTGTTTCTCTGTGGAGAGAGGAGAACCTTCCAGAAGAACAACCATCTCTGCAGCACTCCACCAATCAGGCCTGTATGGTAGAGTGGTCAGATGGAAGCCACTCCTCAGTAAAAGGCACAGGACAGACCGCCTGGAGTTTGTTGAAAGGCACCTGAAGGATGAAGGACTATCAGACTGTGAAAAACAACATTTCCTGCTCTGATGAAACACTTTTAGGCTTAAATGGCAACTGTCATGTCTGGTGGAAACCAGGCACCCCCTACCTGGCCAATACCATCCCTAAAGTGAAGCATGGTGGTGGCAGCATCATGCTGTGGGGATATTTTTCAGTGGCAGGAACTGGGAGACTAGTCGGGATCCAGGGAAAGATGAATGCAGCAATGTACAGAGACATCCTTGATGAAAACCCGCTCCAGAGCGCTATGGGGCGAAGGTTCGTCTTCCAACAGGACAATGACCCTAAGCACACAGCCAAGATAACAAAGGAGTGGCCCAGCCAGAGCCCAGACTTGAACCTGATTGACCATCTCTGGAGAGATCTGAAGATGGCTGTGCACCGACGCTCCCCATCCAACCTGATGGGGCTTGAGAGGTCCTGCAAAGAAGAATGGGAGAAACTGCCCAAAAATAGGTGTGCCAAGCTTGTAGCATCATACACAACAAGACTTGAGGCTGCAATTGGTGCCAAAGGTGCTTTACCAAAGTATTGAGCAAAGGCTGTGATACTTATGTACATGGGATTTTTTTTTTTTTTTTTTAAATCAATTTAAAACTTCTTTCACGTTGTCATTATGGGGTATTGTTTATAGAACAAAATGTGGAAACAGTGAAGTCATATGAATACCTTCCAGATGCGCTGTAAAGGGCATGCCTGCTCAGTAATGTGTCAGTGTAACATTTCCAGGTATTTATTACCTCTCAGATCACAGTACTCCTCCCGACAATGCCTGCATCAGCTTTTCTGGGGACATTCTATGGGAGTTGTTGGAGACTGGGGGCATTTTATAGGAGTTGTTGGAGACTGGGGACATGCTATAGTAGTTGTTGGAGACTGGAGACATGATATAGGAGTTGTTGGAGACTGGGGACATGTTATAGGAGTTGTTGGAAACTGAGGACATGCTATAGGAGTTGTTGGAGACTGGGGACATTCTATAGGAGTTGTTGGAGATTGGGGACATGTTATAGGAGTTTGTTGGAGACTGGGGACATGCTATAGGAGTTGTTGGAGACTGGAGACATGATATAGGAGTTGTTGGAGACTGGGGACATGTTATAGGAGTTGTTGGAAACTGAGGACATGCTATAGGAGTTGTTGGAGACTGGGGACATTCTATAGGAGTTGTTGGAGATTGGGGACATGTTATAGGAGTTTGTTGGAGACTGGGGACATGCTATAGGAGTTGTTGGAGACTGAGGACATGCTATAGGAGTTGTTGGAGATTGGGGACATGCTATAGGAGTTGTTGGAGACTGGGGACATGCTATAGGAGTTGTTGGAGACTGGGGACATGTTATAGGAGTTGTTGGAGACTGGGGATGTGCTATAGGAGTTGTTGGAGATTGGGGTAATGTTATAGGAGTTGTTGGAGACTGGTGATATGCTATAGGAGTTGTTGGAGACTGAGGACATGTTATAGGAGTTGTTGGAGACTGGGGACATGATATAGGAGTTGTTGGAGACTGGGGACATGATATAGGGGTTGTTGGAGACTGGGGGCATGTTATAGGGGTTGTTGGAGACTGGGGACATTCTATAGGAGTTGTTGGAGACTGGTGACATGCTATAGGAGTTGTTGGAGACTGGGGACATGATATAGGAGTTGTTGGAGACTGGAGACATGATATAGAAGTTGTTGGAGACTGGTGACATGCTATAGGAGTTGTTGGAGACTGGGGACATGTTATAGGAGTTGTTGGAGACTGGGGACATGTTATAGGGGTTGTTGGAGACTGAGGACATTCTATAGGAGTTGTTGGAGATTGGGGACATGTTATAGGAGTTTGTTGGAGACTGGGGACATGCTATAGGAGTTGTTGGAGACTGAGGACATGCTATAGGAGTTGTTGGAGATTGGGGACATGCTATAGGAGTTGTTGGAGACTGGGGACATGTTATAGGAGTTGTTGGAGACTGGGGACATGTTATAGGAGTTGTTGGAGACTGGGGATGTGCTATAGGAGTTGTTGGAGATTGGGGTAATGTTATAGGAGTTGTTGGAGACTGGAGACATGATATAGGAGTTGTTGGAGACTGGGGACATGATATAGGGGTTGTTGGAGACTGGGGGCATGTTATAGGGGTTGTTGGAGACTGGGGACATTCTATAGGAGTTGTTGGAGACTGGAGACATGATATAGGAGTTGTTAGAGACTGGAGACATGATATAGGAGTTGTTAGAGACTGAGGACATTCTATAGGAGTTGTTGGAGACTGGGGACATGTTATAGGAGTTGTTGGAGACTGGTGACATGCTATAGGAGTTGTTGGAGACTGGGGACATGATATAGGAGTTGTTGGAGACTGGAGACATGATATAGGAGTTGTTGGAGACTGGTGACATGCTATAGGAGTTGTTGGAGACTGGGGACATGCCATGGGAGTTGATATATTCAAAATAAACCATGTTTATGGAACAGTATACTGTATATTATAAAATAGGAAGCTGTTAGCATGCTATGAGATTTTTAACATAGCACCAATATTCATATATCAACTGTGCTGCTCTACTAAAATAAATGCAAACCTATACCATAACCAAAACCATATAAAATAAACCAAATAATAGTGATTCCAAAAGTCCACACTTGGTATAATAGTTTATAAAAAATGACACCTCTATCAAACAGATCCGGAAAGGGTGATAGTGTGAGTTGTTTTAATAAAAAAGTTAGTCGGGTTTCACACAATGCGGAGGGCTCGATTTACTTTCCATTTTCACCCATGCATTGTGAGATGACCGGAGTTGATTGCCTAAAGTATGTTTCCTCACATGTGCCAATCTAGTGGATGGAAGCCTTGTGTAACCGTGACCGCAACTATATTGTGCATTATATGACTTCCCTACAACTTGAGAGTCGTATACACTACATTACCAAAAGTATTGGGACGTCTGCCTTTACACGCACATGAACTTTAATGGCATCCCAGTCTTAGTCCGTAGGGTTCAATATTGAGTTGGCCCACCCTTTGCGGCTATAACTGCTTCAACTCTTCTGGGAAGGCTGTCCACAAGGTTTAGGAGTGTGTCTATAGGATTGTTTGACCATTCTTCCAGAAGTGCATTTGTGAGGTCAGGCACTGAGGTGGATGAGAAGGCCTGGCTCGCAGTCTCCGCTCTAATTCATCCCAAAGGTGTTCTATCGGGTTGAGGTCAGGACTCAATTTAAGATCCTCCATCCCAAACTCGCTTATCCATGTCTTTAAGGACCTTGCTTTGTGCAAGAGTACCTCTTCATATAGTCACGTGGGCAGTGACGAAACGTGTTGGGCGGAGCCTGTGACATCATCACGTACGATCGGGAAGCAGCGAGCGAGCCGCTGGGGACACAGGGCCGAGGATCTGTGGATGTTTCAGTGATCCAGGGAGCTATTCACCCCAACCACACAAGCTTATTACCGGTGTGAACCAGGAAAGTGCATCTGTAAATGTGAGTTTATTACTGCTTATTTTAATAAATATAGTGTTTTATACATTTAAACACTATGTCAGTTCTTTCCTTACCCATATGATACCTATGTATGAGAAATACCATATCAGGGATCAGGAGCCCTTATACCGACAGAGGAACGGCAGATTGCTGGATTGATACCCCTAAGGGGAAGGCGTTACTGGACCCTTTTGTGGGTCTCAACTGTTATTAATTTATAGACATTATGTTTACTTGATTGTGTTTTTAGAACATAGAAACATTTTATGAGACCCTCTTATGAGCTGTTAAAGGGAGTTTATTGGTTTTACAGATTGTAAATTATACACATATTATTTGGAGCCCAGCAGGGCAGTTGCTGGGTGAGGTAGTGCTTCACAATATTAGTATTTTTTTATATATTTTATTTTTTATTCCATCGGAGTTGTTGGAGACTGGGGCCATGGTATAGTTGTTGTCGGAAGCATGCTTTAGGAGTTGTTGGGAATTGGAGACATGATATAGGAGTTGTTGGAGGCTGAGGATATGCTAAAGGAATTTTGGAGACTGGGGAGATGCTATAGAAGTTGTTGGGGACTGGGAACATGCTATAGTAGATGTAGGAGACTGGGGACATAATATAGGAGTTGTTGGAGACTGTGGATATGCTAGAGGAATTGTTGTAAACTGGGGACATGGTATAGGAGTTGTTGGAGACTGGGGACATGCTATAGGAGTTGTTGGAGACTGGGGACATGGTATAGGAGTTGTTGGAGACTAGGGACATAATATAGGAGTTGTTGGAGACTGGGGACATGCTATAGTAGATGTAGGAGACTGGGGACATAATATAGGAGTTGTAGACTGTGGATATGCTAGAGGAATTGTTGGAAACTGGGGACATGGTATAGGAGTTGTTGGAGACTGGGGACATGGTATAGGAGTTGTTGGAGACTGGGGACATGGTATAGGAGTTGTTGGAGACTGGGGACATAATATAGGAGTTGTTGGAGACTTGGGGACATGGTATAAGAGTTGTTGGATACTGGGAACATGCTAGAGGAATTTTTAGAGACTGGGGACATGGTATAGGAGTTGTTGGAGACTGGGGAACATGCTAGAGGAATTGTTGGAGACTGGGGGACATGCTAGAGGAATTGTTGGAGACTGGGGACATGCTATAGGAATTGTTGGAGACTGGGGACATGCTATAGAAGTTGTTTGGGACTGGGGATATGCTACATTGTTGTCAGAGGCTGGAAACATTGTATAAGAGTTGTCGGAAGCATGCTTTAGGAGTTGTTTGGAATTGGTGTCACATTACAAGAGTTTTTGGAGACTGGGGACGTGATATAGGAGTTGTTGGAGGCTGGGAATATGCTAAAGGAATTTTGGAGACTGGGGACATGCTGTAGACTTTGTTGGGGACTTGGGATATGCTATAGGAGTTGTTGGAGACTGGGCACATGCTAGAGGAATTCTTGGAGACTGGGGACATAATATAGAAGTTGTTGGAGACTGGGGGTATGGCAGAGCAATTGTTAGAGGCTGGGGCATGCTATAGAAGTTGTTGGAGACTGGGGACATGCTAGAGGAATTGTTGGAGACTGGGGACATGATATAGAAGTTGTTGGGGACTGGGGATATGCTATGGGAATGTTGGAGACTGGGAACATGCTAGAGGAATTGTTGGAGACTGGGAACATGCTAGAGGAATTGTTGGAGACTGGGGACATACTATAGGAGTTGTTGGGGACCGGGGACATGATATAGGATTTGTAGGAGACTGGGGACATAATATAGTAGTTGTTGGAGACTGGGGACATGCTAGAGGAATTGTTGGAGACTGGGGACATGCTAGAGGAATTGTTGGAGACTGGGGACATGCTAGAGGAATTGTTGGAGACTGGGGACATGCTACAGTAGTTGTTGGAGACTGGGGACATGCTATAGTAGTTGTCGGTGGCTGGAGACAGTCTAAGGCAGTACGGCTTTCTGGCCACAGGTTGGACACTAGGGATGTAAACGATGTACATTTTCTGTAAAGAGGAGATGGGCATTTTTAGTAGCAGGTTGTGACTCTGTCTATTAAAGACATTTGTCATCTTAGGTCATCCATCATTGAATTATTCTTTTGTCGGCTTCCTATAGTTAAGCGCAGACTACAATAGCCGTGTCACTTTTTGTGTTACGCCACCAGTGCCAATTTTCCTTATTAGCAATAGGCATCAAAGGGCAGTGCAGCACACGCCACACCCTTGGTTTCCTGATGTGGGATTTCCTTCCTTTTCAGAAAAGTTGTCAAGAATGGTATCAACTTATTCAGCGAACGTAAAGAGACCTCCGGGTTTAAGCAGATCCTCAATGGGGCCCCTGGTTGTTCTTCAGCTCTTCATTCTCCTCCACTCAGGTGAAGCTATCACAAGGACGTTCTATATTGCGGCTGTGGAACGATTCTGGAATTATAAGGAAGGGACTACGTCTTCTCTGGGGCAAAGGTAAAAAAATTCTGTTCTTACCAAATTTGTTTAATGCCAATCATAGCCTAAATACTTAAATTGTATTTTTTTTAGTTTTGGATAGCATAGGGAAAGATAAGAAAGCCTTCTGGTTTTTACTTCTATCCGATGCTCCATTAGAGAGATTTCTCCTCACTTCCTGTCCCAGGTGACACCCAAACTGGAAGTTAAAGCTGAAGTTTAATCTGCTTCTATTTTGTCTTCCCTGCTTCATCCCTTTCAATAATATGTTATTGATCATTTTAAATAAAACCTTTCTGTGCTCATTACATACCTTTCATTAGACCCCCCGATGTCATCACTGGGTTGCTGTGTCTCTCAATTCAATGTACAGGGTGCTGTACATAGCTTTATGAAACCATTGCAGTACCCTACCTCTCAATGTAGTTCAGATTTCCAATGCCAGGAGCTTATAAAAAATAGATATAGGCCTCATTCTAAGCTGGTAGGTTGTCCCCTTCCCCCAAGACATCGCTGTACACTGCCTGTAACGTGGGTGCACTATGGTCTTGTAGGGTCTAATAGGATTCGGCTGTAAAGCCATCAGCCCAACCCCCACCCACCAAGAGAGGTGATGGTGCTAAGGACATTTTCAGTTGTGGGTGGTGTTAACATTGAGCTTGGCCACAGAGGCCTGGTGGTCGAGGGTAAGGCTAGAAATAGGTCCTGAATGGTGTTCAGGGTAAGGTTGACACACAGACTTTCCAAGGGAGGGCTGGTTGGATGGTAAGGATGGTCATAGATGTGGATGGCTTTGGAGTAGGGGAGGCCGTAACCCTAGATAGCTCAGGATGCTGAAGCCTTGCCTTTTGACCCCATTGTAAAAGTCAGTTCGTTGTGTAAGTGAATGTAGTCATAATGGTAAGCTTAAAGGTGGAGGCAAAGGTTATAGGTGATTAAAGGCAGTTGGACTGGTTGTGAAAGGAACCGGTATGAGAGATGATCAGGGAAAAGGTAAATTGGACTCGGAAGATGAGAATATTGAGGGTAAGAGTGGCCAACACATTCTTGTCAGCATTGTGTGATGAGAGTGATGTTGGTGGGAAAGAGTGGTCACAGGTGTGGATGGTGCTGGGGTAAAGGGTGTCCGCAGAGCCTAGGTAGGTAACAGTTCTGAGGTTGGGGTAGGGGAGGCCACAAGCCAAGGCAGGCAAGGATGCTAAAGCCATGCCTTTTGACCCCATTGTAAAAGTCAATTAGTTATATACCTGATTATAGTCATAATGGTAGGCCTAAAGATGAAGGCAGAGGTTATCGTGACCTAAAGGTAGAAGCAGTGAAAGGAACTGGTAAAAGAGATGCTCAGGGTAGAGGTAGATTGAACTTGGAAGATGAGAATGTTGAGGGTAAGAGTGACAGCACATTCTTGTTAGGTGAGGGTGTTGAAGGCCGTGTCAAATGAGAGTAATGTTGTTGGAAAGAGTGATCATAGGTGTGGCTGGTGTTGAGGTAGTGGTGTCCACCAAGCCTATGTAGGTAAAAGTGCTGAGGTTGGGGTAGGGAAGGCTACAAGCCTAGGTAGGTGAGGATGGTGAAGCCTTGCCTTTTTACCCCATAGTAAAAGTAAAATAGTTATATACCTGAATATAGTCATAATGGTAGGCCTAAAAGTAGAGGCAGTTGGACTGGGTGTGAAAGGAACCGATATGAGAGATCCTCAGGGTAGTGGTAGATTTGACTTGGAAGATGAAAATGTTGAGGGTAAGAGTGGCCAACATTCTTATTAGGTGAGGGTGTTGAGAGCCGTGTCAGATGAGAGGGATGTTGTGGGAAAGAGTGGTCACAGGTGTGGATTGTGTTGGGGTAAAGGGTGTCCACAGAGCCTTGGTAGGTAAAAGTGCTGAGGTTGGGGGGGAGGGGGGTTGCACAAGCCATGGTAGGTGAGGATGCTTGCCCTTTGACCCCAATGTAAAAGGGCCTTTTCAACTAATCAGGGTAGAGGTGGCCACAGAGACTTGGAAGATAACGTTGAGGGTAAGAGTGGCCAACACCTTCTTGATAGGTGAGGGTGTTGAGGGCTGTTTCAGATGTGTGTAAAGGCCCATACACACGATTGGACTTTTTGACAACCAACATGCAAATTAGCTGTTTTGGACCAACATCCGACCGTGTGTACGCTCCATCGGACCAACTTTTTCCAGGTTTCATCGGACTTTTGTTGGCTGTGCGAACGGACCAACTTTCTGCCAACAAAAGTCTGATGGACCAAAGTCCGACCGTGTGTACACAAAACCAACGGACTTTTGTACAAACCAATGCAGAACCAATGCAAAAGATCAGACAACAATACAGAAGTTGACCAAAGGTGGCGGTAAAGAGCAGAAAAACCAAGTGATTTGGTGAAAGTTGGCTGAAAAAGTCCTGCCGTGTGTATGCAATACCAACTTGGGGCCAACGCCCTTTGGACAAAAATCCACGGGAAAGTTGGTCCAAGGTCCAATCGTGTGTATGAGGCTAAAGGGTGACAAAAGGTTGAGGGTGGGTGGCAATGAAGCTAAGGCTTCCCACAGATCCTTGCCAGACGAAAGTGATGGTGTTGGTAAGAATGGTCATAGGTGTGGATGGTATTGGGGTAAGGGTGGCCTCAGAACCTAGGTAGGTAATAGTGCTAAGAGACTTTTTAAGTAGCCCCTATAGTAAAAATAAAATTTCCAGACATCATTCAAGGAGGGGTTTTCTTACGGTATTGCCAGTAGAGATTTATATGTGGGTAGAGGTGGCTACAGACACTTGGAAGATGAGAATGTTGAGGGTAAGAGTGGCAACACATTCTTGTTAGGTGTTGAGGGCCGTGTCGGATGTGTGTGGAGCTGTGGGTTGGGATGGCAAAAGTTGGGTGTGGATGGTGATGAAACTTACCAAGGTCTTTGGCAGATGAAAGTGATGTTTGTAAGAGTGGTCATCGATGTGGGTGGTGTTGGGGTAAGGGTAGCCACAAAGTCTATGTAGGGTCTTTTTAAAGGGTCTTTTTATAGTAAAAATAAAATTCCCAGACATCATGCAAGGAGAGGTTTTCTTATAGCATTGCTACTGGAGATGGGGATGTGGGTAGAGGGTAAGGCTGTGAGCGTTTTAAAGGATTTTCTTCAACCTCAAAAAACAACTGCATTTTATCACCACCCACTATCTTAAAATCAATAGTTTCATGAGCAACCCATGCTGTGACCTTCTGGGAAAAAAGGCCTCTATAGTGGACTTTGGAGCATAAACATTGTAAAACATATAGTCACTGAACTCCTGAGTTTGCTCCTTATTACGTCAATTTGTATTGATTTAATGATGAGTAGGAAGGATTTATGTATTGAAATGGCCACTCCCCCCACCCTCCTATCATCAGAGAACGATCCTATTACCCCACCAACCTAGAATTTGCTTAATTGTGGGAGGCCACTCTGCGTTATATGTTTTTCTTGTAGCATGGTGATATCAACTTTCTATTTAACCAGTTGTCAAGTCTAAAGAGATTGTGGGTAGTTGGCCCCAGAATTGGAGCCATTATGGTACTCTGCAAGCTGGCTGTTGTTATCCAATCTGAATACCACAAGAACAAGAAGAAAAACAAAAATATACATCAAAACATGGAATACAAAAACAGATCCACCTGGGGTGGTTGAGGAAAATTGTCTGCCAATAGCATGTCCCCAGTCCCCACCAACACCTATAGCATGTCCCCAGTCCCCATCAACACCTATAGCATGTCCCCAGTCCCCATCAACACCTATAGCACGTCCCCAGTCTTCAACAATTCCTCTACCATGTCCCCAGTCTCCAACAATTCCTCTAGCATGTCCCTAGTCTTCAATAATTCAATTTCCTCTAGCATGTCCCTAGTCTTCAACAATTCTATTTCCTATAGCATGTCCCTAGTCTTCAACAATTCCTCTAGCATGTCCCTAGTCTTCAACAATTCCTCTAGCATGTCCCTAGTCTTCAACAATTCCTCTAGCATGTCCCTAGTCTTCAACAATTCCTCTAGCATGTCCCTAGTCTTCAACAATTCCTCTCTAGCATGTCCCTAGTCTTCAACAATTCCTCTAGCATGTCCCTAGTCTTCAACAATTCTATTTCCTATAGCATGTCCCTAGTCTTCAACAATTCCTCTAGCATGTCCCCAGTCTTCAACAATTCCTCTCTAGCATGTCCCCAGTCTTCAACAATTCCTCTAGCATGTCCCCAGTCTTCAACAATTCCTCTAGCATGTCCCTAGTCTTCAACAATTCCTCTAGCATGTCCCCAGTCTTCAACAATTCCTCTAGCATGTCCCTAGTCTTCAACAATTCCTCTAGCATGTCCCTAGTCTTCAACAATTCCTCTAGCATGTCCCTAGTCTTCAACAATTCCTCTAGCATGTCCCTAGTCTTCAACAATTCTATTTCCTCTAGCATATCCCTAGTCTTCAACAATTCCTCTAGCATGTCCCTAGTCTTCAACAATTCCTCTAGCATGTCCCTAGTCTTCAACAATTCCTCTAGCATGTCCCTAGTCTTCAACAATTCCTCTAGCATGTCCCTAGTCTTCAACAATTCCTCTAGCATGTCCCTAGTCTTCAACAATTCCTCTAGCATGTCCCCAGTCTTCAACATTTCCTCTAGCATGTCCCTAGTCTTCAACAATTCCTCTAGCATGTCCCTAGTCTTCAACAATTCTATTTCCTATAGCATGTCCCTAGTCTTCAACAATTCCTCTAGCATGTCCCTAGTCTTCAACAATTCCTCTAGCATGTCCCCAGTCTTCAACAATTCCTCTAGCATGTCCCTAGTCTTCAACAATTCTATTTCCTCTAGCATGTCCCCAGTCTCTAACAATACCTATAGCATGTAGACATGTGCGATTAGTACATTTGTACAAATCCGAAATACAAATTTTTATGCGTACAAATTCTGTACGAAATATGAATTTCAGATCCAAATTCATAACGAACATGCTTGGCCAATCATAGAGCCAGCGGCGATCAGAGCAATAATTGGCCACAGGCAGGATGCCTGTGGCCAATTATACTCAGGGGGTTTAGTACACGCCCCACATTATAAAAGGCCACCGCGCCGGCGGCCTCGTATATTGTGTTCCAGTGTCAGTGTTATTATGTGCCGCTGACTGCTGTGATTCTGGGGATTAGTGTGTGCATGCTGTTAGTACAGCATTGCAGTATCACATCTGGGGGGTGTCTATAGTATGCCTGTGAAGGGCGCATGTTTCCAGTGCTTAGAACTGTCCCTGCACAAAGTGTCATTTTGCAGGAAAAAAAGCTATTTAAAATCTCTCGCGGCTAATGTATTGACGGCTCCTGTAACACAGAAACCAGTCATTCATTGAAAGTCATTGATAAAAAAAAGTCATTGATAAAAAACAAAAAAAAACAAAAAAAAAAGCGTAGGGTCCCCCCAAATTCAATTACCAGGCCCTTCAGGTCTGTTATGGATATTAAGGGGAACCCCAGCCAAATATTTGGGCCGTCGCATCAAATTCGTGTGATGCGAGCGGCCCGCAATACCAACCCTTGCCAGTCGCAGTGCATTGCTGGCTGGTGATTTGGCCAAGCATGCACTGTGACCCGAATGCTTGGCCAATATCAAAGCAATAATTGGCCACAGGCAGGATGCCTGTGGCCCCTTACCTTAGCTCAGGGGGTTTAGTACACGCCCCCACATTATAAAAGGCCACCGCGCCGGCGGCCTGTATATTGTGTTCCAGTGTCAGTGCATATGTGCCGCTGGTACGCTGTGTTCTGGGGATTAGGTGTGCATGCTGTGTAGTACAGCTTTGCAAGTATCACATCTGGGGGCCTGTCCATAGTATGCGTGCTGTGAAGGGGGGCATATCCAGTGCTTGAACTGTCCCTGCACAAAGTGTCATTTTTGCAGGAAGCTATTTAAATTCTCTCGCGGCTATTTTTGACGGCTTCCAGATCCAAATTCATAACGAACATTCGTAATTGTTACGAAAAGTTAAGGAACCTAAAAGTTAAAAACCCCAGGAAGTCAGCACAGGGATGGTGGGAACCCTACGGGAATTTCTATGCTTACGGATTTTATATGAAATACGAAATTTCGTTAACGAATTTCGGAATCCAAATTAACAGAATTGTGACTGGTGTTTTGTTCACCAATCAGAGGAAGTCAGCACAGCACAGGGATGGTGGGAACCCCTCATAATGGGCACAGCAGGTGTACAGACCCAGGAACTCAGTACAGGGACCTCTTGCACAAAGCAAGGTCCATAAATACATGGATGAGCGAGTTTGGAGGAACTTGACTGGCCTGCACAGAGTCCTGACCTCAACTCGATAAAACACCTTTGGGATGAAATAGACTGGAGACTGCGAGCCAGGCCTTCTCGTCCAACATCAGGGCCTAACCTCACAAATGCACATCTGGAAGAATGGTCGAACATTCCTATAGACACACTCCTAAACCTTGTGGACGGCCTTCCCAGAAGAGTTGAAGCTGTTATAGCTGTAAAGGGTGGGCCAACTCAATATTGAACCCTACAGACTAAGACTGGGATGCCATTAAAGTTTATGTGTGTGTAAAGGTAGGCGTACCAATACTTTTGACACTATAGTATATATATATATATATATATATATATATATATAATACTATTTATACATATATATATATGTATATATATATATATATAATATGACTATCAATCTTCATACATACCCTAGTCCTCCTGATTGTGGATTCAGAATTCTGAGAACAGTCGGGTTAAAAATAAAAGCGCTGATCGCAGTCTCCTATATAGAAATCTTCTTCTCAGTAGCTGTTCCATATTTCTCTGCAGTCTGCCGGCCACTATAGCAGTATCTGTAGTGGGACAGCAGAGTTTGTGGTTGGATTGTTCTCGCCCCCCATATAAGATAAGAGGGGAACCAGAAGGAAGGAACCAATTATGTAATCGGCTCTATTTTCTCACATTGTGAATTCTCAGAAATGTGTCATTGTAACATTTCCAGGCATTTATTACCTCTTAAAGAGATCAGTGTTCCGCCTGACAATGCCTTTATCTTTCTCTCCAGAAGGACGGCACCATATTTGTTCAGGCATCATCCAGGTTTGGCATCCACTGGGACTAGGATCCTGATGTCTGTGCAGTTCTTGGCTGTGTTCACAAACGTCTGACACAGATCAGCCCCCTGCTGCAGCTGTTACCCTTATAACTTGTTGCAGTTGACATCTTCCTGTCCACTCACAGGCTGGGGGAGGGACAAGACCTGTATATGTTACCAAACTGCAGCAGGGAAAAATCAGGTCTCCTGCCTTGCCAGGCACAGCTGTGCTGCCCCATCGTTGGTGTCAGTGGGAGGAATTCTGCCCCATCATTGGTGTCAGAGGGAGGAATTGAATCCCATTGTTGGTGTCAGTGGGAGGAATTCTGCCCCATCGTTGGTGTCAGTGGGAAGATTTCTGCCCAATCGTTGGTGTCAGTGGGAAGATTTCTGCCCCATCGAATGTCAGTGGGAGAAATTCTGCCCCATCGTTGGTGTCAGTGGGAGAAATTCTGCCCCATCGTTGGTGTCAGTGGGAAGATTTCTGCCCAATCGTTGGTGTCAGTGGGAAGATTTCTGCCCCATCGAATGTCAGTGGGAGAAATTCTGCCCCAACGTTGGTGTCAGTGGGAGGAGTTGAACCCCATTGTTGGTGTCAGTGGGAGAAATTCTGCCCCATCGGTGTCAGTGGGAGGAATTGCACCCCATTGTTGGTGTCAGTGGGAGGAATTCTGCCCCATAGTTGGTGTCAGTGGGAGGAGTTGAACCCCATTGTTGGTGTCAGTGAGAGAAATTCTGCCCCATCGTTGGTGTCAGTGGGAAGATTTCTGCCCAATCGTTGGTGTCAGTGGGAAGATTTCTGCCCCATCGAATGTCAGTGGGAGAAATTCTGCCCCATCGTTGGTGTCAGTGGGAAGATTTCTGCCCAATCGTTGGTGTCAGTGGGAAGATTTCTGCCCCATCGAATGTCAGTGGGAGGAATTCTGCCCCATAGTTGGTGTCAGTGGGAGGAGTTGAACCCCATTGTTGGTGTCAGTGAGAGAAATTCTGCCCCATCGTTGGTGTCAGTGGGAGAAATTCTGCCCCTATTGTTGGTGTCAGTGGGAGAAATTCTGCCCCATCGGTGTCAGTGGGAGGAATTGCACCCCATTGTTGTCAGTGGGAGGAATTCTGCCCCATCGTTGGTGTCAGTGGGAGGAATTCTGCCCAATCGTTGGTGTCAGTGGGAGAAATTCTGCCCCATCGGTGTCAGTGGGAGGAATTGCACCCCATTGTTGGTGTCAGTGGGAGGAATTCTGCCGCATAGTTGGTGTCAGTGGGAGGATTCTGCCCTATTGTTGGTGTCAGTGGGAGGAATTCTCCACTATCATTGTCAGCGGATAAAATAGGGCTGGATAAAGGCAAAGGAAGGGCCGCATCTGGCACAGTTTGGAAAGCACTGCTCCGGCAGGTGAAGACGCTCCCCTACATGTATTATACCTGCGGATTTAGCTGTTTGCCTAAAGGAAGCAACTTTCCCCCATTGCTGATTTGTAGTGTCAGTGATGCCGCGTACAAGCGATCGGAAATTCCGCCAGCAAAAGTCCGATGAGAGCTTTTGGTCTGAAATTCCGACCGTGTGTGTGCGATCCATCGGACTTTCGCTGGCGGAATTTCCTAAGTAATTTTCTAGCCCAAAAAAAATACAGATTGTTATATTTGGGAACAAAAAGTACCAGAAAAGGCCGGACTGGGAGTGGAAGAAGAGGGAGCCGGTGATGACATCACTGGGTCTAAAAGAAAAAAAAGGAATTTAATGAAAATATTTTATATTTTTTTTCTTCTTCTTCTTTTTAATTCACACATCATTGACTTGTTGGTGAGGGGCAATGGATGAGTCGGGGAAGGCAAAATACAAGCAGGTTACATAGTTAGTTAGGTTGAAAAAAGACACAAGTCCATCCAGTTCAACCACAAATAAAAAAAATAAAAAATAAATAAATAAATATATATATATATATATATATATATATATATATATATATATATATATATATATATATATATATATATATATATATATATACACACACATATATATATATATATACATATATATATACACACATATATACATATATATCCCATATACCCCATTCTATACCCGCAGTTGATCCAGGAAGGCAAAAAAAAAAAAGGTTAATAATTATTTTATAATTCAACAATCTATAAACATGGAAAGCCACTAAAGTCTGGTAGATTTATTTTTATTTTATTATTTTTAAGTGTATTATTCTCTTACATGTTACAGAGAAATCGTGAAGTCGGCTGGCGCTCCAATATACAAAAAAGCCATCTACATGGAATATAGTGACGCCTCTTTCACGGATCCGAAACCAAGGGAGCCCTGGACAGGTAGGTCCACTGACAACCTGACAACCTGGTCTGTCCTCAGATTCCGGCACTTTGACTGTTTAGTCCAACATTCATTATAATCACCTGGTGCATTCTCAGTGTTTCTGATGAGGAAAGCTGCAAGGTCTGGATCCCTTTAGAAGTATTGAACCCTTTAGGGTTAAATTCCTATTGCAGGGGATGCCTAAAATCTGACTTGTAACTTAGTGCAGGCTTCTGGGAAAATCAGTGAGCCAATCACAGAAGCAGAACGCCTCCAGGTTGCCATATTGTATTTTACAGAAAAATTGAGTATTATATATTATTTTATTATTTCTTTTCAATACATTTTTATTAATTTTATAAACAATTTACCGTATATACTCCGAGTTTTTCAGCACATTTTTTTGTGCTGAAAAGGCCCCCCCTCGGCTTATACTCGAGTCAAGCACTTTTCTGCAGCAAAAAATTACATTTTCCGACCCGACTTTGTGGCCCCCTATCTCGGGGCCACTTGGTGCTAGGAACCCCAAATAGATATGTTGTAGTGTTGGTTCCACTGGGTTTGCACACCAAATTAGGGGTTCCTAGCACCAAGTGGCCCCCGAGATACGGAGGCCCCAAAGTCGGGTTGGAGAATTTAATTTTTTGCTGCAGAAAAGTGCTTGACATTTTCCGAGCCGACTTTAGGGCCCCGTATCTCGGGGCCACTTGGTGCCCATATTTGGTGTGCAAACCCAGTGGAACTAACACTACAACATATCCAAAGGGGTTCCTAGAACCAAGTAGCCCCGAGATACAGGGCCCCAAAGTCGGTTCGGAAGATGTCATTCTCTGCTGCAGGAAAGTGCTTGACGTTTTCCGAACCGACTTTAGGGCCCCGTAGCTCAAGGCCACTTGGTGATAGGAACCCCATACACTGGATTTGCACACAAAATTTGGGGTTTCTAGCACCAAGCGGCACCGAGACGGGGCCCCAAAGTCGGTCAACTGTGTCCATCTACAGCAATGTCATCTCGGGACCCTTTGGCTGCAGCTAGGGGGCATCTAGGAACTCTTAACTACCAAGTTTGAAGTTCTGGGGACCTATGGCTGCAAATGGGCACAGTGAGGCATGCAAATGGGCACAGTGAGCATGCAAATGGGCACAGTGAGGCTGCAAATGGGCACAGTGAGGCTGCAAATGGGCACAGGGAGGCTGCAAATGGGCACAGTGAGGCTGCAAATGGGCACAGGGAGGCATGCAAATGGGCACAGGGAGGCATGCAAATGGGCACAGTGAGGCATGCAAATGGGCACAGTGAGGCATGCAAATGGGCACAGTGAGGCTGCAAATGGGCACAGTAAGGCATGCAAATGGGCACAGTGAAGCTGCAAATGGGCATTGTTGACCCTCTTTTCCACTTACAGTAGCTGCCCATTTCTCACCCTAGGCTTATACTCGAGTCAATAAGTTTTCCAGTTTTTTTTGTGGTAAAATTAGGTGCCTCGGCTTATATTTGGGTCGGCTTATACTCGAGTATATACGGTATACAAATACAAATAAATTCACATGCTTTAATACTATAGCTATACATGTTATCCTGTATCCGTGACAATTTTATTATTTGCTATATTTTTTTTTTTTTTCATTAAAATGGAGTTACCCTTTGAGTACTGTAATAATGTGTGGTTATCAATGTTTGTTTTTTGCATCATATTTAAATTGCATCTGTGGCATTCAATGTATTTTTTATGATTTTGCCTTTTTTTTTAATTTTTTTTTTTTATTATTTCACTTTTAGGTCTACTGGGCCCTATAATTCGATTAGAAACATTTGATTCTGCTGTTATTCATTTTAAAAACTTGGCAAGCATCCCATACAGTCTGCATGGCATCAGTGTTTCATACACGAAAAGATCAGAAGGTCAGATATTTTGTAATATCTTTAAAAATATATACGGAAAATGTAATTCTCTGCAGCAGAAAAGTGCTTGACTCGAGTATAAGCCGAGGGGGGGGGGGGGGGCACTTTCAGCACAAAAAAAATGTGCTGAAAAACTCGGCTTATACTCGAGTATATACGGTAAATAAAAAGAATATATAAAACTTGTTATTAACCACTTTAAAGAGGAAGTAAAGCCGTTTAAAAAAAAAAATTTAGGAACCTGCAAGGCAAAGGCATAATGAGCTAGTATGCATAGCATACTAGCTCATTATGAATAACTTACCTGAGAACGAAGCCCGCAAAGCGCCCCTCGTCCACATCCTTCTCCGCCGTCATCGATACAGGAGTGACTTCCGGGTCTCGCCGCTCCAGCGCTGTGATTCGCTGGAGCGGCGATGACATCACTCCCGCGCAGTGCGCACGAGAGCGGCATATCGCCGTGATCACGGCATGCGCAGTGCGCCTTCGCGCCGCTGTCTACGGCGCATGCG
The DNA here is from genome assembly GCA_028564925.1 of Lithobates sylvaticus. Classification (NCBI taxonomy): domain Eukaryota; kingdom Metazoa; phylum Chordata; class Amphibia; order Anura; family Ranidae; genus Lithobates; species Lithobates sylvaticus. Next base: position 17,322,655 of record CM053033.1, on the reverse strand, counting down.
CTGTAGATAGCGGTGCCTTTTCTTTTCTAAATATCTCCTAAACCATGTAGGTTTAGGAGATATTTATTGGACCCACAGGTAAGCCTTAATCTAGGCTTACCTGTAGGCCAAAGTGGTCCCAGAGGGTTTACTTCCACTTTAAGACCAGGCCTTTTTCTATTTGTTGTTTACAAGTAAAAATCCGTATTTTTGTTGCTAGAAAATTACTTGGAACTCCCAAACATTATATATTTTTTTTTTAGCAGAGACCCTGAACCAGTGATGGCGAAGCTTGGTACCCCAGATGTTTTGGAACTACATTTCCCATGAAGCTCAACCACACTGCAGAGTGCATGAGCATCATGGGAAATGTAGTTCCAAAACATCTGGAGTGCCGAGGTTCGCCATCACTGCCCTAGAGAATAAAATGGCGGTCGTTGCAACATTTTATGTCATGCTGTAATTGCGCAGCGGTCTTTCACACATAATTTTATTGGGAAAAATACACTTTACCCACTTACAGACCGGAAGATTTTCCCCCTTTAATGACCAGGCCATTTTTTTGCGATTCGGCACTGCGTCACTTTTCCACTGCGACGTTGCACCCAAACAAAATTGACGTCCTTTTTTTTCCCACAAATAGAGCTTTCTTTTGGTTGTATTTGATCACCTCTGCGGTTTTTATTTTTTGCGCTCTAAAAGAAAAAAGTCTGACAATTTAAAAAAAGAAATAAATAAAACAATGTTTTTTACATTTTGCTATAATAAATATAAATGTAAAAAATATAAAAAATATATATATAAAAATATATATAAATATATATATATATATGTAAAAAAACAAATGTATTCATTGGTTTAGGCCAATATGTATTCTTCTACATATTTTTGGTAAACCAAAATCGCAATAAGCGTCTATTGATTTTTGGTTTGTGCAAATGTTATAGCGTCTACAAAATAGTTGATAGATTTATGTAATTTTTTATTTTTTTTTCTTTTACTAGTAATGGCAGTGATCTGTGATTTTTAGCAGGAGACATTGGACACTTTTGACACTTTTTTGGGACCATTGACATTTATACAGCGATCAGTGCTATAAAAATGCACTGATTACTGTGTAAATGTCACTGCCTGGAAAGGGGTTAACACTAGGGGGGGTGATCAAGGGGTTAAATGTGTTCCCTGGGAGGTGTTTCTAACTGTGGGGGGGATGGGACTGACTGGAGGAGGAGACAGATCGCTGTTCCTAATCACTAGGAACAGACAATCTCTCTCTACTCCCCTGTCAGAACGGGGATCTGTTAGTATACATTGACAGATCCCTGTTCTGCATCTCTGTGGAGCAATTGCAGGTGGCCCCCGGCCACGCGCATCAGCTCCCCCGCCGCGCACGCACGCACGCCCGCTATAGCTGTTAAAGGGACCGACGTACAGCTGTGGCGGTTTGCGGGAACAAGCTGACCTGCCGCAGTATAATGACGGCAGCTGGTCGGCAAGTGGTTAATGAATTTAAAAATAAAAACAGTAAAGTTAGCCCAATTTTTTTGTATAATGTGAAAGATGATGTAACGCCGAGTAAATAGATACCTAACATGTCATTCTTTAAAATTGCGCACGCTCATGGAATTGTGGCAAACTACGGTACTTTAAAATCTCCATAGGCGACGCTTTAAATTTTTTTACAGGTTACCTGTTTAGAGGTACAGAGGAGGTATAGGGCTAGAATTATTGCTCTCGCTCTAACAATCGTGGCGATACCTCACATGTGTGGTTTGAACGCCGTTTACATATACGTTCGCTTCTGCGTGTGAGCTCAGAGGGATAGACGCTCTATAATTTGTTTGTTTTTTCTTATTTACTTTACTTTTTATTTTTACACTGTCCTTTTAATTTATTATTTTGTTATCACTTTTATTCCTATTACATGTAATGTAAACACCCCTTGTAATTGAAATAAGTATGGCAGGTCCTCTTTATTGAGAGATCTGGGGTCAAAATCCCAAATCTCTCATTTACCTTTTAAAAGCAAAAAAAAAAAAAAAAATGTAATGTAAAAAACAAAAAAAAGTTAATGGCCGAGAACTGGTCGCTCTGGTCCTCCAAGGGCAAAGAGACAAGTGAGGGTTATGTTGCCCTCACTTGACTTCCTGCCCAGCCACCGATCGGACCGGATCTTTTCGGGGTTTACTGGCGGCTACTTCGGTAAACTGGAGGGACAGAGGACTCCCAAAAGAGGTCCCAGAATAAAGACACTCTCTTAGACCCCTTTCACACTGGGGCGTTTTTTAGGCGTTTTTCAGGCGCTTTAGCGTTAAAAAAAGCGCCTGTAAAGCCAGAGTGCTTTCACACTGAGATCCCTTTCACACTGGGGCGTTTTAGCTTAAAAAAAATCGCCTGTAAAGCGCCTGAAAGAAGCAGCAACTGCAATCCCAATGTGAAAGCCCGAGTGCTTTCACACTGAGGCGCTGCGCTGGCAGGGCGTCAAAAAAAGTCCTGCAAGCAGCTTCTTTGCAGCGCTTTTGGAGCAGTGAATACACCGCTCCTAAAGCGCCCCTTCCCATTGAAATCAATGGGAAGCGCCTGCAAAACGCCCAAAAAGCTCCTGAAAAACGCCCGAAAAGCGCTTTTGGCAGCAGCGCTTTGTGGGCTCTTTTAACCCTTTATTTGGCCACTAGCAGGGGTTAAAAGCGCCCCACTAGCGCTCGAAAAAACGCTGGTAAAGCGCTGCTAGTTTAAGCGGCGCTTTACAAGCGTTTTTCGGGCGCTGGCAGTGTGAAAGGGCTCTTAAAGCACTTGGGCTTTCACATTGGGATTGCAGATGAAGCTTCTTTCAAGCGCTTTAAAGGCGCTTTTTTTAACGCTAAAGCGCCTGAAAAACGCCTGAAAAACGCCCCAGTGTGAAAGGGGCTTAAATGAGGGACAGTTGGGAGCTATTAGCTATTGCAAATATATTTATAACTTCTTTCCACAGTTCTGCTCCCTAGTAATGTACTGACTATGCTGACAGCTCCCTGGCTACCTGACCTTGAGTTAGGGATACTTTATGTTACGACCCATGACAGGAGTCATTGACTTCTATGACTAAGCCAGGACGAAACGCGTCAGTGGCGCGGCCTTTAGCATTTGCTAGGGCTGAGGCCGCTCTTTGTTATCAATACACTTGGAGCTGTTGGTGTGCGGGGGCTTTCCTATGGTTTATGATTACGCTTTCTGGATGAGCATGCCTACGCCAGCACCCTAGCAAGCAGTGGGTTATCCAAAAACGTACCAAAATTTATTTTTTAAATTGTTTATTGACAATTGTAAGTATTAAGGCCCACCCAATTATCCCACGCCTTACCACTTGAGGTTTTTTGTGGTCAGTTTACACGCATTTCTGCGTGTTGTGCATGGGGGCAGCCACTTGAATAGGCTGCCCTATGTGCATTTTTTGTGCAAAAGAGGCTTCTGCAGCTTTTGCCCACCCCCCAATTCCATCTTATTTTAATCCATTCATTTTAATGCATACTATATTAGGTCTATAAGAGGACCTTACTTCACATATTTGCATCCATAGGTGGTCATGTGGAAAGGGGAGCTTGCTCAACGCGTTTCGACAGTGAAAGTGGTTGTAAAGCAAATGCAAAAAAATCAACAAACTTTCTTGTTAAAAAAAAATTAAAAATCAACAAACATGTCCATACTTACCTGCTCTGTGCAGAGAGCGGCCCTGATCCTTCTCTTCTCGGGCACCCCCACTGGCACTCCTTGCTCCTACTCTATTGCTGGTGCCCCCAATAGGAAACTGATTCCAATGGGGGCACTCATTCAGGCTCGCTCCTGACCCCTGCTGCCTCCATTGCATTGACACAGACAGCGGGACTCAGCCCCGCCCCCCCCCCCCCCCCGCTCTTTCGTCACTGGAGTTAGTCGACAGGAGTGGGAGCCAATGGCTGCCGCTGCTATCGATCTGTATAGGGAGGAGGGACAAAGCCAGGAGAGCCGCAGCTCTCATGCACATCGCTGGATCGCGATGGGATTCAGGAAAGTATAAGGGAGTGAGGGGGCAAGTCTGTGACACAAAAGGGTTTTTACTTTAATCTTTCCGTGCCGAGCGCACGCAAATACGCAGTGTCTCGGCGGCCGTGCCCTGGGGCCAATCGGCCGCATATTTGCATGCATTAGCACCGACAGTGCTGTGCTGAGAGCGCGTGCCTTGTGCGCTCCCGACACAGTTACTGCCGGCTCATGGAAAGTTTTTCCGATCATGTGACCACCATGACAGCCAATCACGGTGGTCACGTGGCCATGAGCTCCGCCCCGCCTCCCGGTACAGCAAACCCCTTAAAGGGCCGATGCCAAGGGGTTAACAAAACCTTGAGGCTTTAGAACCACTTTTAATCTACTTCCTCAGGAGCATGAATATATTATTGTGCTGTCTACAATTTCATATGAAACGATGTAGCAATTTGTTTTATAACTATGATTGTCAATTTACGATCATTTTGATACCATTAAAATCCAAAGTTGGGTATTAAATTTTCACTACATGAATCTGATTAGTAAATGCTGTTACATATTTTATATTTCTCCATCTTCCACTTTCGCCTGAACTGAATTTTTTTTTTTTAGGTGCCGGATATGAAGATGGAACCAACAAACTGGAAAAGGCGGATGACGCTATTCCACCAGGACAGGAATACATATATACCTGGGATATCCCAGAAGGCTATGGGCCTGTGGAGTCTGACCCACCTTGCATCACTTCTGCCTATCACTCTCACAGTAATACAACCTATGACATAAACTCTGGACTAGTGGGCGTCCTTCTCATCTGTAAACCAGGTAGTACAATATATGTGTGGTGAAGCAAAGAGAACCTGTTATGTATCACTTGCTCTGCTTTTTATTGGTTCTGTAGACCCCCAGAATTAATGGATAAATGAAGAGCAAAGGAAGAGCTTCATATTGTTTTGTATTTTGAGATTTGTGATAGTTTTTGGATGAATGTACATAAGATGGACATTTTTGGCCTTACTAACATCTATAGAAGTTACTAGAACCCTTCTGGGTTTTTTTTTGCAACCTGGACTGACATTTATAGAGGTTGCTCGATCCCATTGGGTTTATGCAACCTAGACTGATGTCTTGTCAGAAACCATGAATTAGACTGAGACAGAAGTACAGTTAAATCACACTTGTTTAATAATAAAAAGGTAAACTGAGTAAATGTAGTCAAAACATAGCCAGAGTTCAGGAACCGGAACGGATAGTCAGACAAGCCAAAACATCAGGGAGCCAGATATGAGCGTAGTAGAACAGCAAGCAGGATCTGGAGCCAGAAGGAATGTCAGCCAAGCAAGTCTTTAACAGGAACACAGGAGAGCGTCTCTAGAGATGTGACCAAGGCGAAGGCAGAGATCATCTGGACTGGACGGCATAAGTAGGCAGGACTGACGAGCAGGATATCATCAACAGGTGAGTCACTGTGGCAAGAGATAGGAGCTGGCAATTAGCAGACAGCTGAGCGGCCAGCTTTGAGAAGGAATGTCTATAGAGGTTGCTAGAACCCTGTTGGATTTTTGCGACCTGGACTGACATCTATAGAGGTTGCTAGAGTCCTGTTGTGTTTTTGTGACCTGGACTGACATCTGTAGGGGTTGATAGAACCTGTTTGGTTTTGGCAACCTGACCTGACATCCATAGAGGTTGCTAGATCTGGCATCTATAGACGTTGATAGAACCCTGTTGGATTTTCGTGACCTGGACTGACATCTATAGAGGTTACTAGAACCATTCTGGGTTCCCAAACCTGTTGGGTTTATGCAACCTAAATTGATGTGTATAGAGGTTGCTAGAGCCCTGTTGGATTTTTGCGATTTTACTAGAACCCTTCTGGGTTTTTGCGATCTATAGGGGTTGATGGAGCCTGTTGGGTTTTGGCAACCTGACATCTATAGGGGTTGATGGAGCCTGTTGGGTTATGGCAACCTGACCTGACATCCAAAGAGGTTGGTCTGGCATCCATAGAGGTTGATAAAACCCCTGTTGGATTTTTGCGACCTGGGCTGACATCTATACAGGCTACTAGAAACCTTCTGGGTTTTTGCGATCTATATGGGGTTGATGGAGCCTGTTGGGTTTTGGCAACCTGACATCTATAGGGGTCAATCGAGCCTGTTGGGTTATGACAACCTGACAACCATAGAGGTTGGTCTGGGATCCATAGAGGTTGATAAAACCCCTGTTGGATTTTTGCGACCTGGGCTGACATCTATACAGGCTACTAGAAACCTTCTGGGTTTTTGCAACCTGGGCTGACATCTAAGAGGTTTCCATAACCCTGTTGGATTTTTTAAATCTGGATTAACATCTATAGAGCTTGCTAGGGTTTGGATTGGGTTTGGTGGGTTTTTGCAATCTGGACTGACATCTATAGTGGTTGCTAGAACCCTGTTAGGCTTTTGCAACCTGGAATGACATGTGTAGAAGTTGCTAGAACCTGTTCGGTTTTTTGCAACCTGGTCTGATTTCTATAGAGGTTGCTAAAGTCCTGTTGGATCTTTGCAACTTGGAATGACATCTACAGAGGTTGCTAGGGTCCTGTTGTGTTTTTGCAGCCTGGACTGACATCTATAGAGCTTGCTAGAAGCCTGTTGGATTTTTGCAACTTGGATTGAGATCTAATGAGGTTATTAGAACTCTTTTGGGTTTTTGCAACCTGGAGCAAAGCTTGTAGAAAATATTTCTGTCTTAATGCAGACCTTTGGACACTTCTTGATTGGCATACTTATAGTCAGCATAGCTGACGCCAGAATTGTAACGCACCTTGTTTGAATAAGTTCCTCCCTATTTTTGTGTCTGTAAATGGTATATTCGAGTTTACCTGCATGTTTGGACATTTTACTTGTTGTATCAGCAAAAAATCCTTGTCTGATGATATCTACCTGACATCTCTTTCACGCCTTAAAAACGTCGCCATTTACAGTCCCTATGTGGTTGCCTCTGCCATGGGCGTTCAGTGCCACCATGCTGTTATGTCTGTAAAATGAAAAAAGTTGGAATTGCTTGAGAACCAGGGGCTGCTAGCATGGGGAAGGGGTGATGCCCTGTTGAACCCAAAGGTGAGCCCTGCATACGGTTGAAAATAATTCAGCGTGTTAATATGTTTATTTGCACATTTGCAGGATCTCTTTCAGAAGACGGGTCTCAGTATGGAGTCCAGGAAAAAATAATTGTCCTGGCAGTATTTGATGAACGTAAGTTATGTTCAAGTGTATATAAACCCATACAGCCATGTGAATGAGCCCCAACAAGGAATTTCTCCTATTTGCTCCATTTCGGTCTGTTATATACACCATCAAAAGTGTTTTGTGATATTTATTTGATAAATGCATAAAATACCTGTTGATCCTGCCAGAAATAGCGTCAGGTAAAAACTTCCCGTGCCCTTTGCTTCTGCAATGCTCTTATCAATTACAATGATTTTGGCTCTCTTTGAGTACTATAGACCCCCACATCCCATGTTATGAATAGGAAGAGAGGTTGTAGTGTTCCTGTAGTCCTGTACTAGGGTGACACGTCTCCCCTCATATATACAGGACAATGTGCAAGTGTTGTCAAAGTAAGACAGGGAGTGTGCTTACTGGCAGGATCACAGGTCAAAATTAAGGGGGGGGGATATGAATGCAGACACTGCATGAATGGACCGGTAGACTGCATTATATTACATTTTTGTTCCCAGGTTTGGTTTATTCTTAAATCTACCAAAAATCTGCACTGAGTGCATAATGATATATAGACGTATAGGCGCATCCTCGAGTGTATCAATAATTCAATGTATATTCTTCACATGCAGGTTTAAGCCACTATAACAATGGATTCGAAGATCCGCCTCTGCATACAATCAATGGATTTATTAATGGTTCAATTCCAGGTAATATAAATACACCTTGAAAAATAGGAATACATTTATCACACAAGTATAGTGTATATATATGTGTCTTTATAAATCTGAACCCTGGGTAACAGCTAAATACACAGACAAAATACATCTCCGTCAATTAGCTCAGCCATTCTAGAGACCTGACTTTTCTCTGCTGCCATTATGCAGCCAAGTCATCTCCTGACCAACTGACTTATGGGGTCATCTCCCCACTGACAGCCTGTGATTGGACAGGGAAAGAGCAGAAACAGACTTATGAGGTCATCTCCCCACTCAGAGGCGTTGCTAGGGGGGTGCGGGGGGTGCGGTCCGCACCCGGGTGACACCCGCTAGAGGGGTGACACCCTCCCTTTTTTTTTTTTTTTTTTTTTTGATTTTTTTTTTTTTTTTTGATTTTTTTTTTTTTTTGCTGCCGTTTTTTTTTTTTTTGGTTTATTTATTAACTGCCGTTCACTTGACTACCCCCCCCCCCCCTGCTGCCCACAGCCCGCTGGCCTGAAACAACATTACACACCGCAGCAGCGCGTGGTGTTCTCCTTCCTTCCTCCTTCTACTGCCTCAGCCGGCTCTGTCACATCTCACTGTGAGTGCAGACACAGGATGATGACGTGACGTCACAACAGTGTCTACGCTCCGCCCGGGCGGCACGGCAGCTGCAAGTGAAGCTGCCCTCCTGAGCCTCCCCTCCAGACGCCCGGCGCCGAATTGTAAACAGGTGCGGGGGGGGGGGGGGTGTCCTGGTGTCCAAGCCAGGGCTGGGCCGGGGGGCAGGGTGGCAGGGTGGCAATTTCCCCCCAGGCCGTTCCAACTTATATGCTGCCCATTGATGTTTTTTTTTTTCCTTTGAGGAAGTCGGCGGCTGCATCCGGGATGCTCAGTCTGTACATCCGGCCGCCGCCACCACTACCCACAGCCAGTCAGGTGCCTGAACAGTGGCGGAGGGCGGAGTGATCTGCAGCCTTGTGTGCTGCGCCGGGGTCTGGGAGCCCGGATGTTTTAGACAAGAGGAAATCCCACCCACTGCCCCACCGTACTCCCAGAGAGGAGCAGCCAGGAGCTGAGGACACCAATGTAAGGGGAGAGTGGGGAGGAGTGTATGGCAGGCACTGGCAGCCAAGGAGTGAGTGTCGGCGGTGGACGGCTGTGCAGTCTCCTGATGCCTTGTGTGAAGGACTGGTGGCAGCCCGCTCTGCTTAGACTTGTAGTGCCCTCTGTGGGGGGCTGAGATATGGAAGCATCCTATGCTGGGACTTGTAGTGCCCTAGACTGTGGGGGGCAATAAAAGTCCCAGCAGAGTGGGCTGCCATTCTTTAGTCCCCTGTAGTCTAGGGCACTATAAGTCCCAGCATATCAGTCTGCTCTTTCAGAAGAGGAGAAGGAGCTGGGGGAGGGGGTTGTTCTGGGAGGGGAGAGAATGAGGCACAGGTTTTAGATGGGGAGGATTTTTGCTTAGGGGGGATTTGTGCTGGGATGGGGAGGACTTTTGCTTGGGGGGGGGGGATTTGTGCTGGGATGGGGAGGATTTTTGCTTAGGGGGGATTTGTGCTGGGATGGGGAGGATTTTTGCTTAGGGGGATTTGTGCTGGGAGGGGGAGGATTTTTGCTTAGGGGGGATTTGTCCTGGGAGGGGGAGATGGGGAGGATTTTTGCTTTGGGGGGATTTGTGCTGGGAGGGGGAGATGGGGAGGATTTTTGCTTAGGGGGGATTTGTGCTGGGAGGGGGAATTTATTCTTGGAGAGGAAGAGGCTTTGTGATGAGAGGGGGATCTATGCTGGGAGGGGAATATGGGGGAGGACTTTTTTCTAAGGGGGGGGGTTATGCTGGGAGGGGGAGATGGGGGAATATTTTTGCTAAGAGGGAGAATGTATGCTGGGAAGGGAGATGGGAGAGGATTTATGCTAAGAGGGGGGATTAGCACTGGGAAAGGAGGCGGAGGCAGTGGTTTGTACTGAGAGGGGGATTTGTACTGGAAGGGGTTATATGAGGGTTAGGATTTGTGCTGAAAGGTGTTTTTTTGCTGCTAGGGGGAAGATGGGGGGCGGGGTCTCTGCTTAGAGGAGAGGGGGTATTGGGAGTAAGAGCATTTGTAAATTAAGGGGTTTTGGGGGGATTTATGTTGTAAGGGTGATGTGAGGAGAAGGGGGTACATAGGTAGTGAGGAGTTTGCCCCGGGCACTGGATGATCTTGTCCCAGCATTGGCGCACTCTACAAATTGCAAGGGCGGAGCTGTGAAGAGAGAAAGCTGGGTGCCGACGTGAGGACTGGATTGGAAGCTGCTTCAGCCTGTACTGACGTGGTGGCGGCCTGGAACAGCAGACTCATGAGTACCTGGTGAGTGACCCTGCTGATCGGAGTGGCACACACACACGTGTTTCTTTGGTAAGAGAGCTGGTCCTGGGGCAGTCCCCGGACTGAGAACACTGTCCCTGGATTAAGTCTGTCCCCGGTTTTGTCCCCGGTTTTGTCCCCGCTTTGCAAGGCCGATCCAGGGCGGGTGCACTGCAAGCTGGGGCAGTGGGAGGGCACCCAGACCCGACCCTACCATAGGTCCCTTTGGGCCCATTGGGCTGCCTCGGAGGGAGGGGGGGGCGAGCACCGCCAGATACAGAGCGGGTATCTCCCACTTACCTGGCGGCTGCTGTCATACGAAGTCCCACCTCCTGGGCTGGCTCCTATGATAGACAGCATCCTATCATAGGAGCCAGTCCAGGAGGTGGGACTTCGTATGACAGTGGCAATGCTGGGTAAGCAGGAGATCTCTGTTCTGCGTAATCCAGCGGCTCTCCTCTCTCTAATCCCCATGCACTGATGAGGCTGCATTGATGGGCACTGAACAGACTGCATTGATGGGCACTGATGATGGTGAGCTGATTCGGTAGTTCAATGGGCCACTTGACTGGACTTGCCCCCCAGGCCTAAGGCTGCCAGCCCTCCCCTGAAGCCAGCTCTCCAGGTTGTTGATTTGTGTGTGTGCATGGGCGTCCGCAGATAGGAGCAAGGGGGGGCAAGTGCCTCCCTCTGGAATCAGGGATTGGATCAGGAGTGATGACCCCCATCACCCCTCTCTGTCACCCCCTCTCTCTCTCACCCTCTCTTTTTCACCCCCCTGTCTCTGTCACACTCCTCTCTCTCTGTCACCCCTTCTGTCTCTTTCTGTCACCCCCTCTCTCTCACCCCCTTTCTCTGTCACCCCTTCTGTCTCTTTCTGTCACCCCCCACATGTATGCAGTTTCTGACAGTCTCTTGTGCCATGTCCGCAGTCTCTTGAGCCATGTATGCAGTTTCTGACAGTCTCTTGGCCATGTATGCAGTCTCTGGTCATCTCTTGTGCCATGTCCACAGTCTCTTACAGTCTCTTGGGCCATGTATGCAGTCTCTGACAGTCTCTTGGGCAATGTCCACAGTCTCTGACAGTCTCTTGGACCATGTCCGCAGTCTCTGACAGTCTCTTGGACCATGTCCGCAGTCTCTGACAGTCTCTTGGGCCATGTATGCAGTCTCTGGTCATCTCTTGTGCCATGTCCACAGTCTCTTACAGTCTCTTGGGCCATGTATGCAGTCTCTGACAGTCTCTTGGGCAATGTCTGCTGTCTCTGACAGTCTCTTGGACCATGTCCGCAGTCTCTGACAGTCTCTTGGACCATGTCCACAGTCTCTGACAGTCTCTTGGGCCATGTATGCAGTCTCTGGTCATCTCTTGTGCCATGTCCACAGTCTCTTACAGTCTCTTGGGCCATGTATGCAGTCTCTGACAGTCTCTTGGGCAATGTCTGCTGTCTCTGACAGTCTCTTGGACCATGTCCGCAGTCTCTGACAGTCTCTTGGACCATGTCCACAGTCTCTGACAGTCTCTTGGGCCATGTATGCAGTCTCTGGTCATCTCTTGTGCCATGTCCACAGTCTCTTACAGTCTCTTGGGCCATGTATGCAGTCTCTGACAGTCTCTTGGGCAATGTCCACAGTCTCTGACAGTCTCTTGGACCATGTCCGCAGTCTCTGACAGTCTCTTGGACCATGTCTGCAGTCTCTGACAGTCTCTTGGGCCATGTATGCAGTCTCTGGTCATCTCTTGTGCCATGTCCACAGTCTCTTACAGTCTCTTGGGCCATGTATGCAGTCTCTGACAGTCTCTTGGGCAATGTTCGCAGTCTCTGACAGTCTCTTGGGCAATGTCTGCAGTCTCTGACCATCACCTGTACTACGTCTGCAGTCTCTGACCGTAATAATGTGATAATGACATTGTTGAAATGGTCAGAGCATGGGTGACCTTAAAATGATGCCCCCCCCCCTGAAAGTTCTGCGGACGCCCATGTGTGTGTGTGGTGGGGGGGCCGCCGGCCGGGGGGGGGGGGGGGTTGCCATATGTAAGATAAACAAAGAGACGTTAAGATGTAATTCTGTTCTATTATACTGAGATTTTTTTTCCTCTTTCCGACTGAAAGTTCCATCTAGCTCAGCTTGCAGAGCTCAGTTGAAATGACATAAATTGTGGACTTCATGATAGCATCAAATCCGTTCCTTCAGTAGATGTTTTCTATTCTATGGAATCTAGACTTTTTTTTATAACATACACGATAATGTGGTCAGCTTAAAGGGCATGTATTACATTTTAAATATATATGTCAAAGAAACCAGCTTAATTTAAATAATTTTTGCATTATTTTTAGCAAGGTCGCGGGAGGGGGGGTCTGTACTGAGGGGGGGACTATAGTTGGTGGGGGGGGGGTGACACCATTTTTTTTCGCACCGGGTGACACCAACCCTAGTGACGCCACTGTCCCCACTGACAGCCAGTGATTGGCCAGGGAAAGAGCAGAAACAGACTTATGAGGTCATCTCCCCACTGACAGCCTGTGATTGGCCAGGGAAAGAGCAGAAACAGACTTATGAGGTCATCTCCCCACTGACAGCCTGTGATTGGACAGGGAAAGAGCAGAAACAGACTTATGAGGTCATCCCCCCACTGACAGCCAGTGATTGGCCAGGGAAAGAGCAGAAACAGACTTATGAGGTCATCTCCCCACTGACAGCCAGTGATTGGCCAGGGAAAGAGCAGAAACAGACTTATGAGGTCATCTCCCCACTGACAGCCTGTGATTGGCCAGGGAAAGAGCAGAAACAGACTTATGAGGTCATCTCCCCACTGACAGCCAGTGATTGGACAGGGAAAGAGCAGAAACAGACTTATGAGGTCATCTCCCCACTGACAGCCTGTGATTGGCCAGGGAAAGAGCAGAAACAGACTTATGAGGTCACCCCCCCCACTGACAGCCAGTGATTGGCCAGGGAAAGAGCAGAAACAGACTTATGAGGTCATCTCCCCACTGACAGCCAGTGATTGGCCAGGGAAAGAGCAGAAACAGACTTATGAGGTCACCCCCCCCCCCCCACTGACAGCCCCTGATTGGCCAGGGAAAGAGCAGAAACAGACTTATGAGGTCATCTCCCCACTGACAGCCTGTGATTGGACAGGGAAAGAGCAGAAACAGACTTATGAGGTCATCTTCCCACTGACAGCCTGTGATTGGCCAGGAAAAGAGCAAAAACAGACTTATGAGATCATCCCTCTGCCTACATCCTGTGATTGGCCAGGGAAAGAGCAGAAACTGACTTATGAGGTCATCTCCCTGCTTACTGAATGTGATTGGCCAGGGAAAGAGCAGAAACAGACGTATGAGGTCATCTCCCCACTGACAGCCAGTGATTGGCCTGGGAAAAAGCACAGAAGAGCAGAAACAGACTTATGAGGCCAAACCCCCCTACCCCCCCCCCCCCCCCCCCACTGACAGCCTGTAATTGGACAGGGAAAAAGCAGAAATAGACTTGTGAGGTCATCTCCCTGCCTACGACCTGTGATTGGACAGGGAAAGAGCAGAAACAGTCGTATGAGGTCATGAGGTCATCTCCCTGCCTGCAGCCTGTGACTGGACAGGGAAAGAGCAGAAACAGACTTATGAGGTCATCTCTCTGCTCTCTCTCCTCCTGTCAGCATGTTCTGTCTCAGCTCATGTCTATGGAGCACTTCCAGCCCTGCTTCTTTCTCTCCTAGTCTGAGTGCTGCTGCACAGGGGGTTATAAGAGACTGACACATGCTGTACTTTATACTTTATGTTGACTTTAATTTACTAATATTGTGATTTCTATGCCCTAGAACAAACCATGTGTGTGAAGAAGCCGGCTTATTTTCACGTCATTGGATTTGGGACACACGTTGAAGTTCACCGTTTTTGTCTGGAAAGGCATAGCTTTGTCATAGGAGAGCACCGGGTACCCATTCTTCCCGTGACAGCGTTCAGCTTTTTTACAGCGGTGGTGAACCCAGGAGAGAAAGAAGTATACAGACTTTCCTGCCAAACCAGGACGCACCCAGAAGGTAAATATTATGTGTATATATATATATAGAGAAAGGGGGAGAGAAAGAGAGAGAGAGAGAGAGACACACAGGTGGCCCCTTTAAGCCTCTTGGTAGGATATCACTTCTACCAGCAGCTCATTGATAGATAATATATATAATAATATAGAAATTATTTGGGAGATACTGGAAACAATGAGCAGAAAGAGAACAACTTCTCAGAGAGAGGGATAGATAGATAGGTGGCCCATTTAAGCCTCTTGGTGGGATATTACCTCCACCAGTAGCTCATAGATAGATAGATAGATAGATAGATAGATAGATAGGTGGCCCCTTTAAGCCTCCCGGCAAGACATTACCTCTGCCAATATCTCATTGCTAGATAGATAGATAGAGATAGATAGATAGACACACAGGTGGCCCCTTTAAGCCTCTCGGTAGGATGTCACTTCTACCAGCAGCTTATTGGTAGAGAATATAGATAATAATATAGAAATTATTTGGAAGATACTGGAAAAAATGAGCAGAGAGTGAACAACTTCTCAGATTGAGGGATAGATAGATAGGTGGCCCCTTTAAGCCTCTCTGTGGGATATTACCTCCACCAGCAGCACATTGATAGATAGATGGCCCCTTTAAGCCTCCCGGCAGGACATTGCCTCCACCAATATCTCATTGCTAGATAGATAGATAGATAGATAGATAGATAGATAGATAGATAGATAGATAGATAGATAGATAGATAGATAGATAGATAAGTGGCCCATTTAAGCCTCTTGGCGGGATATTACCTCCGCCAGCAGCTCATTGCTAGATAGATAGATAAATAGAGACACACAGGTTGCCCCTTTAAGCCTCTTGGTAGGATGTCACTTCTACCAGCAGCTCATTGATAGATAATATAGATAATAATATAGAAATTATTTGGGAGATACTGGAAACAATGAGCAGAGAGAGAACAACTTCTCAGAAAGAGGGATAGACAGATAGGTGGCCCCTTTAAGCCTCTCGTGGGATATTAACTCCACCAGCAGATCATTGCTTGCTAGATAGATAGATATATAGATGGCCCCTTTAAGCCTCTCGGCAGGATGTCACATCTACCAGCAGCTCATTGATAGATAGATAGATGGCCCCTTTAAGCCTCTCAGAGGGATATTACGTCCACCAACAGCTCATAGATAGATAGATGGCCCCTTTCAGCAGGACATTACCTCCACCAACAGCGCATTGCTAAATAGATAGATAGGTGACCCCTTTAAGCCTCTTAGCGGGATATTACCTCCACCAGCAGCTACAGTGGTGTGAAAAAGTGTTTGCCCCCTTCCTCATTTCCTGTTCCTTTGCATGTTTGTCACACTTAAGTGTTTCGGAACATCAAACCAATTTAAACAATAGTCAAGGACAACACAAGTAAACACAAAATGCAATTTGTAAATGAAGGTGTTTGTTATTAAAGGTGAAAAAGTGATTGCCCCCCTTGTTAAAACATACTATAACTGTGGTTGTCCACACCTGAGTTCAATTTCTCTAGCCACACCCAGGCCTGATTATTGCCACACCTGTTCACAATCAAGGCATCACTTAAATAGGAGCTGCTTGACACAGTAAGGTCCACCAGAAGATCCTTAAAAGCTACACATCATGCCGAGACCCAAAGAAATTCAGGAACAATTGAGAAAGAAAGTAATTGAGATCTATCAGTCTGGAAAGGGTTATAAAGCCATTTACAAAGCTTTGGGAATCCAGCGAACCACAGTGAGAGCCATTATCCACAAATGGCGAAGACATGGAACAGTGGTGAACCTTCCCAGGAGTGGACGGCCGCCCAAAATTACGAGCAGCGGTAATTTCGTGTATCTGTTCGTGTACTGTTCGTGTACTCTGTTCGTGTACTCAAGCTGAAACGAACTTGGGTTCTGCAGCAGAACAATGATCCTAAACACACCAGCAAGTCCACCACCGAATGGCTGAAGAAAAACAAAATGAAGACTTTGGAGTGGCCTAGCCAAAGTCCTGACCTGAATCCTATTGAGATGTTGTGGTATGACCTTAAAAAGGCTGTTCATGCTCGAAAACCCTCTAATGTAACTGAATTAGGACAATTCTGCATGTATGCATATATGAACATATAAAAGGGGAACGTTAGGGCAGAGTCTGAGAGAAACTCGGTCCCTGGGTATAGGCAGTGGATAGTCCATCTTATTTTCATTTGTATTCTTTGAGAAATTAGAAAGTGAGAGTAGAGTCGACGATTGCTATTGCGTGAGGTAATATGTTCCTTTTTTTTTTTTTTTTAAATGACCTAACTGATCACCAGAAGTGTATGTATAGATGTAGATATTATTTGAGATGTGATGATGGTAGAGTGTATGCCTTGCTTCTCCTAAAGATAAATAAATAAAGATTTAAATTTGAAAAAAAAAAATACTAAACACCTTCATTTACAAATTGCATTTTGTGTTTACTTGTGTTGTCCTTGACTATTGTTTAAATTGGTTTGATGTTCCGAAACACTTAAGTGTGACAAACATGCAAAGGAACAGGAAATGAGGAAGGGGGCAAACACTTTTTCACACCACTGTAATTGCTAGATAAATAGATAGATCCACTCCCGTGCTGTACGGGAACAACTTCACCCGAGATTTCATACTTGTTCAGTTCTTACAGGCAGCTCTCTGTCAGGCAGGGTATCCCTAGGGGAAGTTAAAAAAGTAGTACATTATATATAAAATGATATCCTTTATTGCATTTTGTATTGTTATAAACTTTATCGGTATTTGTCCATATCAGGCAGGATGACATCTTTGTTCAGGGTAGAAGAATGTTTAAGGGAACCGGAAATGAGATCAAACGTACCTGATGATAATGACAATGAAGAGTATGATGACTATTATGAATCTACGGTGTTCGATATGGCGGACGATCCTGGACACGTCGACCCGCGATCCCATAGTAAACGCAATCCTGTGACCTGGGTACACTACATTGCAGCAATAGAGGTGAACTGGGACTATCAACCAACAAGAAATGACAAAAGGTAAAAACAAATATGAAATAACCCTCAGATGGGGGCAGATGTAGGACATCAGTGATCAGGGACAAGGGCCTAATGCCGCCCCTAGGGAAGGGGGCAAACACAACCAACTGGCCCTTTTCATGGTAGGGACAGATTTCTTGGGGGGGGTTAAACTAAATGTGCCATGGCGCCACAGTGAATGATGGCCATGCTGACTGGCGGATGTTTTTAAAGGACATGTTTATTGAGACACAACTTTTTGCATCAGCTGCCTCTGCGACTCTCGGAATTTGGTCACATGACATTTCAGAGCCTCAGGAAGTGGGGCTGGAAGACTTCCCACTGTTTGGCGCTGTGATCGGGGGTCTGGATGGGCAACAGGTAAATATATGAAGGCCACTGACTGTAGGTCCTGCTGTGATTGAGGTCTGAATGGTAAAATATCTCCACTCAGGGCCACCAGCCTAACATAAATTATTTGCACTGGTCAAGGGGGGGGGGGCAAATGCCCCTGTACTCCCAACTCCACAATGAAATACAGTCCAGGTCCCACTGCACATCATAAGACACTAGTCTGAGTGTCTTTCTCATCCAGATGGAACTGGCTCTATGGAGGTTGTGTGCACCACATACGACACAGCAGCAGTGATTTACACCCACACTAGCCCAAGGGACTTATACATGATTGTCGGTGTAAAGCCTCATACACACGATCGGACTTCAAACAAACCTTTCCGTGGACTTCTGTGCAAAGGGCGTTGGCCGTGAACTTGGTATGCATACACACAGCAGGACTTTTTTTAGCCAACTTTCACCAAATCACATGGTTTTTCAGCTCTTTACCGCCACCCTTTGGTCAACTTCTGTATTGTTGTCTGATCTTTTTAATTGGTTCTGAGCATACGTGTTTGTACTTTGGACTAAAGTCCTATACACACGATAGGATTTGGCACCCACTTTTTTCTATCTTTCTCTTTATATTTATGATTGTTATTCTGATAAATCCTATAATCATAAAAGTTTTTTTATTGCTGTCTGTGTCTGGGAGATTTGTCCCTCCATGACAATTGTCTCCAAGAAAGAAAGCTGGAGGAAATCCAAAATTATAGAACTGACTCCAAAAACAAGAGATGAGGGGAAATCTTCCAATGGGAACAATTGTCTAAGAAAGGAATTCCACTGACTGGGAGATTTTCTCCAACTCCCTGGGATAGGAAGTGAAAGGAAATTTCCTCAATGATATTCAGACAGCAAAAAAAAGTTTTGGCTATACATACAATTTAATTTAATACAAATTGTTCCTTTCAGTTATCTTCTTTTTTTTTGTATTTGTTATGCAGGAATCGTTTTACTAAAGTGCTGTATAGAGAATTTACCAGCTCTGAATTCACTCACCAAAAACCTTCAGAAATTCCTGGAACGGGAATTCTTGGCCCTGTTCTCAGAGGGGAAGTTGGGGACCAAATTAAGGTAAAATAATAATAATAATAGCAATAATAATAATTAGTAGTAGTAGTGTAGTATTATTATTATTATAATTTTTAGTAGTAGTATTAGTATTATTATTATTTTTTAGTATTAGTAGTAGTATTATTTATTTATATATATATATATATATATATATATATATATATATATATATATATATATATATATATATATATATATATATATATATATATATATATATATATATATATATATACAGTCCAGTTGGTGTCCTTTTTATTCCCACAAATAGAGCTTTCTTTTGGTGGGATTTTATCACCTCTGCCGTTTTTAAATTTTTTGCACTATAAACAAAAAAAAGACCATGAATATTGAAAAAATAAATCTTTTTTTTTTCATTTCTGCTATGAAACATATTAATTTAGGCCAATATGTATGTTTATATGTTTTTGGTTAAAAAAAAATACAACGATCGTATATTGAATGGTTTGCGCAAAAGTTATTGCGTCTACAAAATATGGGATAGATTTATGGACGTTGGAGACCAAATTAAAAATAATAATAATAATAGCAATAATAATAATTAGTAATAGTGTAGCATTATTAGTAGTAGTAGTTTTATTATTTTTAGTATTAGTAGTAGTATTAGTAGTAGTAGTATTAATATTGGTAGTAGTATTTTAACATAATGATATTACTACATTTAATATTGGTATTATTATTACTATTAAAACATATTATTATTATTTCTTTTTCATATTATTATTAGAATTAATCTTATTTGTATTGTTGATAATATTACAACATAGTATTATTATTTGCAGCACTACCTTTAATCTGAACTCCAGGCAGATACATTAGACCTAAAATATTGCAGTTCGGTAATCATTATTATTAAAATATACATATATATATATATATATATATATATATATATATATATATATATATATAATTTATTTATTTATTTTACTTTCTGCTATGAAACATATCTAATAAAAAAATATGCATGTTTATATGTTTTTGATAAAAAAAATAAAAAAAAACAATAAGCGTATATTGAGTGGTTTGCGCAAAAGTTATTGCTTGTAAAAAAATATGGGATAGATTTATGGACGTTGAAGACCAAATTAAAAATAATAATAATAATAATTAGTAATAGTGTAGTATTATTATTAGTAGTAGTAGTATTATTTTTAGTATTAGTAGTACTAGTATTAATATTAGTAGTATTATTATAATATAATAATATTACTACTTTTAATATTGGTATTATTATTACTATTAGAACGTATTATTATTATTATTTTATTTATTTTTCTTATTATTATTAGAATTAATATTAGTTGTAATCTTAGTAGTATTACAACGTAGTATTATTATTTGCAGCACTACCTTTAAAGCTGAACTCCAGGCAGAGACATTAGACCTAAATTATTGCAGTTCGGTAATCATTATTATTAAATGTATTGTAACTCAATAAATATATATTTTTAAATGCAAGCAATGTAAGTGCCTGATCTTCACCTGACAACAGCCTCTTGCAGTCTCTGTGTAGCAGGGCTGAAGTGTGAGAGGAAGAAGCAGCACAAGGATTAGTTTGTGTAAAAGGGGGGGGGGGGGGCGGTAGTGTGGCAGAGAGATGTGCTCATCAATTTCTCCATCAATTTAGGCCAATATGTATGTTTATATGTTTTCTGTAAAAAAAAAAAAAAAAATCCCGATAAGCATATATTGATTGGTTTGCGCAAAAGTTATTGCGTCTGCAAACTATGGGATACATTTATGGACTTTTTTATTTTTTTTTATTGTTTTTACTAGTAATGGTGGCGATGGGCGATTTTTAGTGGGACTGCGACATTGCGCCAGACAAATTTGACACTAAGTGACACTTTTTGGGGACCAGTGACACCAATCAGTGCAAAAAAAAAAAAAAGCACCGTCACTGTACTAATGACATTGGCAGGGAAGGGGTGAACAAGGGGTTCCTAGGGCAGTGATGGCAAACCTTGGCACCCCAGATGTTTTGGAACTGCATTTCCCATGATGCTCAACTACACTGCAGAGTGCATGAGCATCATGGGAAATGTAGTTCCAAAACATCTGGGGTGCCAAGGTTCACCATCACTGTCCTAGGGAGTGCTTTTTTTACTGTGTGGGGGAATGCTGACACTGGAGGAAAACAGAGATTCGTGTTTCCGCTGAAAAACAAGAAAACACAAGATCTCCATTTTCCTCTCTGGCAGAACAGCGATCTGCCTTGTTGACATAGGCAGACCGGCATTCTGCCTCTCCCCGGGAACGATTGGCGGGTCGGAACCTGCTGATTGGCTCCTGCTGTGTCCAATCACAGCGGGAGTGGGGGCTCTGGCGGCGGCGGGGCGCGCCCCAGACCAGGGACAAACAGAGACATACAGGGACGTGAATTTGCGCTAAAGGGAAGCCTTGCCGCAGTATATGTGCGTGGGGCAGTCCTTAAGCGGTTAAGTCATAATAGCCATCTCGATCATCATGCCTATAGATTCCTTTGGTCGATTAATAAAATGCATTGATGTAATGTTGTTGTTTCGTGTTTGTTAGATTGTATTCAAGAATCTGGCTCATCGTCCATTTAACTTGTATCCTCAAGGGCTGAGCAGCGTGAGTTCCGATCACCCTTTTATGGCAGGTACGGTAATATTGGTTCAGTGCCAGATAGGTATGGCAAATCATTTGTTTGAGAATCTGTACAATATGGCGTTATTAGCCCTGACTAAAGTTGAAAAAATGCTCTTGCTATAGGTGTAAGCCATTTACATACCTCCCAAAGCCTAACTGGAATACCCCCAGGATGTTGCTATGGCGTTGCTAAGTGAGGCCTTGTCAGAAACCATGAAATCAGGCCGAGACAGAAGTACAGTTAAATCACACTTGTTTAATAATAAAAGTAAAAAGAACAAACGTAATCAAAACATAGCCAAATTTCCGTAACCGGAACGGATAGTCAGCCAAGCCAGAAGTCAGGGATCAATGTAGTGGAACAGCAAGCTGGATCTGGAGCCAGAAGGGATGTCAGCAAAGCGAGTCTTGAACAGGATCGCAGGAGATAGTCTCTGTGATGTTGACCAAGGCGAAGGCAGAGATCCTCTGGATTGGACGGCTTAAGTAGGCAGGACTGACGAGCAGGATATCATCAGCAGCTGAGTAACTGTGGAGAGAGATGGGAGCTGGCAATTAGTCGACAGCTGAGCGGCCAGCTCAGCGAAGGAAGGGCTGAGCCCAGCCCTGACACTTTCTATAGGTGTAAGCCATTTACATAAATCCAAAAGCCTGACTGGAATACCCCCAGGATGTTTCTATGATGTTGCTAAGTGAGGCCTAGCTATTACTGCTCACCCCCACCATCATAGGAGCGAGCTCCTGCTCTGACTCGAACCCCCCTCCCATGCTCTTTCTCTCCCCTGATGCAGTAGCTTTGAGCTCAGCATTTGAAAGCTCACACCTGTGATGGAGGAGGTGAGCAGTAATGTCTAGGCCTCACTTGGCAACGTCCTGGGAGTATTCCACTCAGGCTTCAGGAGGTACATAAACAGCCTACACCTATAGCTAGGGCATTATTAAGCTTTAGTCAGAGCCACTCAGTTTTTTTTTTATCTACAAACGCCCCCTTTGCCTTCTAAAAAATAAATTGTACTGTAATTCCTATGCCTAGGCACTCCTGTTCTGTGGACGTATGGCTCCATATCTACAGTGTGAGATCATCTAAGGCACTACTCAGGGACAGTTGGGAGCTATGCAGTTGATTGGTTGCTATCTTTCTAGTTACATCAGCCTCTTCCTATTTTCCAGGTGAGCAGTTAAGGGATTACCCCATCTATCCCAATGATTCCATAACATACGTCTGGCAGGTGACCACATATGACAGCCCGGCTTCATCTGATCCACGATGTCTTACTCGGTTCTACTCCAGCTTCCTCAATTTCGAGAAGGATTTAGCGTCTGGCCTCATTGGGCCTCTGCTGATCTGCTCAAAACAGACTTTGGATCGAGCAGGAAATCAGGTAAATTTGATTTATTTTTTCATATCTTTTATTTGTATCAAAACATATCTGTTATTTGCATATATATATATACCATGGGACCATCACACCTATATGAGTTTGTTGGACATCTCATTCCAAAACCATAGCGTTGTCCCCTCTTTGAGGCTTTTAACATTTAAGGGCAATAGTTGGTGAGATTGAGTAAAGACACCGGTCTAACCAATTCAACCGGAGCGTGTGTAAAGGCCCGTACACACGATCGGACTTTTTGACACCCAACATGCAAATTAGCTGTTTTCGACCAACATCCGACCGTGTGTACGCTCCATCGGACCAACTTTTTCCTGGTTTCATCTGACTTTTGTTGGCTGTGCGAACGGACCAACTTTCTGCCAACAAAAGTCGGATGGACCAAAGTCCGACCGTGTGTACACAAAACCAACGGACTTTTGTACAAACCAATGCAGAACCAATGCAAAAGATCAGACAACAATACAGAAGTTGACCAAAGGTGGCGATAAAGAGCAGAAAAAAACAAGTGATTTGGTGAAAGTTGGCTGAAAAAGTCCTGCCGTGTGTATGCAATACCAACTTGGGGCCAACGCCCTTTGGACAAAAATCCACAGGAAAGTTGGTCCACGGTCCGATCGTGTGTATGAGGCTTTAGAAACACATCTAAATATTTGCTGAATTAATGTACATCTCCCCACTGACGCCACCAACTGTGGAAGGGAGTTTCACATCCTTACTGCTCTAACAGTAAAGAACCCCTATACGCAGTTTAAGACTGAACCACCTCTCTTGTTTTAAATAGCTATTAATGGCTCTACTAAGGCACATTTATACAGTATTTGTAGCTCCTGACTTTACATTTTTTTCTCCCCAGGCTGGAACTCCTCTTTAACCACTTAAGCCCCGGACCATTTGGCTGGCCAAAGACCAGAGCACTTTTTGCGATTCGGCACTGCGTCGCTTTAACTGACAATTGCGCGGTCGTGCGACGTGGCTCACAAACAAAATTGACGTCCTTTTTTTCCCCACAAATAGAGCTTTCTTTTGGTGGTATTTGATCACCTCTGCGGTTTTAATTTTTTGCACTATAAACAAAAATAGAGTGACAATTTTGAAAAAAAACACATTATTTTTTACTTTTTGCTGTAATAAATATCCCCAAAAAAATATATATAAATATTTTTTTCCCTCAGTTTTGGCCGATACGTATTCTACATATTTTTGGTAAAAAAAAATCGCATTAAGCGTTTATTGATTGGTTTGCGCAAAGGTTATAGCATCTACAAAATAGGGGTTAGTTTTATGGCATTTTTATTAATAATTTTTTTTTTTTACTAGTAATGGTGGCGATCTGCGATTTAGTCGTGACTGCGACATTATGGCGGACACATCGGACAATTTTGACACGTGTTTGGGGACCACTGTAATTTTTACAGTGATCAGTGCTATAAAATTGCACTGATTACTGTAAAAATGACACTGGCAGTGAAGGGGTTAACCACTAGGGGGCTAGGGAGGGGTTAAGTGTGTCCTAGGGAGTGATTCTAACTGTTAGTGGGCATGGCTACGAGTGACACTTCAATGATCATAGCTCCCAATCACAGGGAGCTATGATCAGTGACGTTGTCACTAGGCAGAACGGAGAGATGCTTGTTGACATTAGAATCTCCCGGTCCTTTAGCTCCGTGAGACGATCGCGGGTATCCCCGCAGAGATCGAGTCCATGGGACCTGCGATCCTACTCACGGAGCTCACGGCAGGGTCGCCCACACCCCGCCGGCGGCGCGGACGTGACCACACAGCGGCAATTTCAAAGGGACGTACCTGTACGCCCATTTGCCCAGCCGTGCCGCTCTGCCGACGTATATGTACATGCGGTGGTCGGCAAGTGGTTAAAGTGATACTAAATCTCGTTTTTTACTTTTCTTCTTTAAAAATAACAAACCTGTTATACTTACCTCCTCTGTGTAATGGTTTTGCACAGAGCAGATCAGATCCTCCTCTTCTTGGGTCCCTCTGTGGCTATCCTGGCCCCTCTCTCCTGTTAAATGCCCCCCACAGCAAGTAGCTTGCTATGGAGGGGCACCCGAGCCGAGCTGCAGCTCCCTGTGTCTATTCAGGCCTGGCCCTGCCCCCTCTCTCTCCTCATTGGCTTTGATTGACAGCAGCGGGAGCCAATGACTGTCTCAGCCAATGAGGAGGGAGAGTCCCGGACAGCCGAGTCTCTCACGCAACATTGCTGGATTGAGAGAGGGCTCATGTAAGTATTAGGGGGGCTGAGGGGGGATGATAAAAAACCTTCTGCCTTTACAAAAACTTGAAGTGTCTCTTCTCCAATAAGTAAGTTTAACCGCTTCCCGACCGCCTAACGCAGATATACTGCGGCAAAATGGCACGGGCAGGCAAAATCACGTGCCTGTACGTGATCCTATAAATGCCTGCCCGTGGGTCGCGCGCGCGCCGCCAGCGGCGCGCTCGCGGCGCGCTCGCGGCACGGTCGGGAGCTCCGTGACCCCGGGCGCGGGACCAGCGGACCCAATCGCCGCTGGTGTCCCGCGATCGGGTTACGGAGCTGAAGACCGGGGAGAGGTATGTGTAAACAAACCTCTCCCAGCGCTTCCTACTCTGCCTGTCATTGATTGGCTGTTCCCGGTCATCGGGAAAGCCAATCAATGACGTCAGACGTCAGCCCCGCCCCCTAATGTAAAAAAAAAAACACACACGTCACAGCCCATAACCCCTCCCCCTAGTGGTTAACCCCTTCACTACAACTGTCATTTATACAGGAATCAATGCATTTAAATAGCATTGATTGCTGTATAAATGACAATGGTCCCAAAAATGTGTCAAAAATGTCCGATGTGTCCGCCATAATGTCGCAGTCACAATAAAAATCGCTGATCGCCGCCATTACTAGTAAAAAAAAAAGTATTAATAAAAATGCTATAAAACTATCCCCTATTTTTATATATTTTTTGGGGATATTTATTATAGCAAAAAGCAAAAAAATATTGCATTTTTTTCAAAATTGTCGCTCTATTTTTGTTTTATAGCGCAAAAAATAAAAACCGCAGGGGCGATCAAATACCACCAAAAGAAAGCTCTATTTGTGGGAAAAAAAGGACGCCAATTTTGTTTTGGAGCCACGTCGCACGACCCGCGCAATTGTCAGTTAAAGCAACGCAGTGCCGAATCGCAAAAAGGGGCCTGGTCCTTTGGCTGCCAATTGGTTCGGGGCTGAAGTGGTTAAGTTGCCTTTAGGATGCCGCCGTGCCGTCGAGCGCGATTGCGCCGGTCGGGAACCCCCGTTTGGCCGGTCATGGGTCCCGCGGACTCGATCCCCGCGGGGATACCCGCAATCGTCTCATGGGAAGACTGAACGGGGAGATGCGGAAATAAACAGCATCCCCCTGTTCTGCCTAGCAACTAGTGACGCCGATCTCTGCTCCCTGTGATTGGAGCAGAGATCAGCATTCACTAGCTCACAGTCACGCCCCCCCCCCCACAGTTAGAGACACGCCTCTAGGAACATGTAACCCCTACACTGCCACCTAGTGGTTAACCCCTTCACTGCAACTGTCATTTACACAGGAATCAATGCATTTAAATAGCACTGATTGCTGTATGACAATGGTCCCAAAAATGTGTCAAAAATGTCCGATGTGTCCGCCATAATGTCGCAGTCACAATAAAAATCGCTGATCGCCACCATTACTAGTAATGGCGGCGATCAGCGATTTTTATTGTGACTGCGACATTATGGCGGACACATCGGACATTTTTGACACATTTTTGGGACATTTGTCACTTATACAGAAATCAGTGCTATTTAAATAGCACTGATTCCTATGTAAATGACAGTTGTAGTGAAGGGGTTAACCACTAGGGGGCGGGGACGAGTCAGTGTGACGTGTGTGTGTTTTTTTTACAGTAGGGGGGCGTGGCTGTACGTCTGACGTCATTCCCGATGACAGGGAACCGCCGATCACTGACAGTCAGTGTAGGAAGCGCGGGGAGAGGTTTGTTTAGACAAACCTCTCCCCGTTCTTCAGCTCCGTAACCCGATCGCGGGACACCAGCGGCGATCGGGTCCGCTGGTCCCGCGGCCGGGGTCACGGAGATCCCGACCGGGTCGCAAGCGCGCCATTCTGTCGACGTACATCGTCGTGCACCGGTCGGGAATCGGTTATGAGAGGTATGGACTCCAGAGAGAGAGATATAATTTTACCCCTGTTCAAACCTTTAGTAAGACCTCATCTGGAATATGCAGTTCAGTTTTGGGCTTCAGTTCACAAAAAGGATATCGGGGAATTGGAGAAAGTGCAGAGAAGGGCAACCAAACTGATAAGAGACATGGAGGAGCTCAGCTATGAGGAGAGATTAGAAGATTAGAGGAACTGAATTTATTTGCTCTTGAGAAGAGGAGATTAAGGGGGGGGGGGGGGGATATGATCAACATGTATAAATATATAAGGGGTCCATATAGTGAACTTGGTGTTGAGTTATTTCACTTTACAGTCAACACAGAGGACAAGGGGGCACGTCTAGAGGAAAAGAGATTTCATCTCCAAATACCGGAAAGGTTTCTTCACAGTAAGAGCTGTGAAAATGTGGAACAGACTCCCTGCAGAGGTGGTTCTGGCCAGCTCAGGAGATTGCGTTAAAGGCCTGGATACTTTCCTAAATGTACAGAATATAACTGGGTACTGACATTTATAGGTAAAGTTGATCCGGGGAAAATCCAATTGCCTCTCTGGGATCAGGAAGGATTTATTTCCCCTGCTGTAGCAAATAGGATCATGCTTTTCTGTTTTTTTTTTTTCACCTTCCTCTGGATCAACTGTGGGTATAGGATTGGGCATAGGATTGGGTATAGGATTGGGTATATGGGATTGTATGATATTTTTTATTTTATTTAACTTTTTTTTTTTTTTATGGTTGAACTAGATGGACTTGTCTCTTTTTTTTTCAACCTGACTAACTATTTAACTATGTAAAACTGGACGGCATACTCAAGATGTGGCCGGACCAGAGTCTTGTAAAGTGGTAGAATTCTAGTTTTATTTGACATACTATGTCCTTGTCCATGTTGTTTGTAGATCATTACAGATAAGGAAAATATCCTCTTCTTCTGCATCTTTAATGAAACTCTCAGCTGGTACCATGAAGAAAATAGGCAACGGTCTGCTGCCACCTCATCAGAAGACAAGGGCGCCATTGGAAAATCTCCGGGGGCGAACCTGATATATAGTATGTATAATGCTAATGCATATACAGTATCTATCTTTTTTTGTAATGCACTTTAGAATGTAAATTGACACATGCTAAATTGATCACACAAATGTTGTCGGAAATTCCAAACGTCAAGAACGCGGTGACGTACCACACCTACGACGAGCCGAGAAAAATTTAAGTTCAATAGCCAGTGCGGCTGATTCCCAGCATGCGTGGAATTTTGTGCGTCGGAATTGTGTACACGCGATCAGAATTTCCGATAACGGATTTTGCTGTCGGAAAATTTGAGAACCAGCTCTCAAATTTTTGTTGTTTCGGAAATTCCGACAAAAAATGTCCGATGGAGCCTACACACGGTCGGAATTTCCGACAACAAGCTCCCATCGAACATTTGTTGCCGTAAAATTCCGATCGTGTGTACGCGGCGTAAGTATACCCTTGTTTCTGTTTTCACGCTACCCGAACGGTCACCCAGTGTTTGACCGTTCTAGGTACCTCAAGTTTACTCATGACATCTAAGCAATGTGAGTCATATATGTATTGTCTCTAGATCTTGTGTTTGAGAACACCATACCCAGGGGTGGACTGACCATTCGGCCACTCGGGCACTGCCCGAGGGCCCAGGGCTACTAGGGGGCCCCATCAGGGTTGCCAGCCTCAGTAAAACCAGGGACAGTATGTAAAAATCTGTGTTTGTTTTACATCTGTCTCTGAAATGTCCCTTACCGACATCTTTTTGGTCTAAAAATCCAGAGATTATAGCTGCCCCACCTCTCCAGTACCTTCTCAGCCAATAGAAACATGTATGTGTATACTGTGTGTACATGTATGTGTATACTGTGTGATTGTATACTGTGTGTGTGTGTGTGTGTGTGTGTGTGTGTATATATACTGTGTGGCCCCAAAATCTCTGATTGCCTGGGGGCCCCATGATCTCCTGTTGCCCGGGGGGCCCCATAATCTCCTGTTGCCCGGGGGCCCCATAATCCCCTATTGCCTGGGGGGCCCCATAATCCCCTATTGCCTGGGGGCCCCATAATCTCCTGTTGCCCGGGGCCCCCATGACATGTCAGTCCACCCCTGACCCTACCGTCTCCTCACAAGGGAGAGAGGCTTGTCCACATAGATCGAATATCTGGGACAAGGAGGGTGCCCTTCTCATCACAACACATTGATATGTCTCCCTGCTGTTACTGTTGTCCTCATTGGTACCATGCTAAATGTACTCCCCGTCCCTCCTCCATTCATCCTCTTCCCTTCTCCCCCACCCACCTCCTTTTTTATATGTGTGATCCCTTATTGTAATGACAAAATGTTACTAAAATAAAAATGAAGATTATATAAAAAAAAATAATTAACATTTTCTTTCCAGCTATAAATGGGATCTTGGATTCTCTGCAACTCAGTATTTGCCAGAGTGAGGTCAGCGCGTGGCACGTCTTAAATCTGGGTCTGGGCACAGAACTGATCTCCATTTATTTTGGAGGCAACACCTTCATGGTGGACTCGAGCTATCAAGAAACACTGACTCTGATCCCAATGAATGGAAAGACGGTCATTATGGTCATGGAAAAAACAGGTCTGCTACTTTTTATCTTCACTCTCCTGATAGTAAATGCTAAATAAGGTCTTCAAGGCAGCCTCTATAGGCACGTTCATTAAGTAGGCTGTTAAGATGGCCAACCAAACAGGCAGGGGGTGTATGTACTAGACATGTGCAATTCAACGAAACTCCGAAATAACCAAATTAGAAACAACGAATCTACGAAAGAAGAAAATCCGAAAAACGAAAACAGGAACAACGAAAATCAAAATGAACGAAAAAATTCGTACATTCGTAACTTTTTTTTTTTTTTTGTTGAATTGGTGATTTTCCGTGTCCCTTACAATGGCGCTGCTTAACGTCCCTATAATGGATTGAAAGAAAAAATTCGTACATTCGTAACTTTTTTTTTTTTTTTTTCGATTCATAATTTTCCGCGTCGCTTACAATGGCGCTGCTTAACGTGCTTCGAATGGATTGAACGAAAGAATTCATACATTCGTGTCTCTTAAAATGTAATAATAGCATACACATTACATAAAATTATGAAGTATGCTCCGATTACGAATCTACGAAAACAATGTTACAAAAGTACGAATAAATCAATCTAACGAAAGTACGAATATAACTAAATCTACGAAAATACGAATGCGTCCGAATTTCGAATAAACGAAAATTAAACTAACAGAAAAATGAATCAACGAAAAAATAACTCTTACGAAAATACGAATCGTTACGAATATGAACACCGACGACTTGCGAATTTACGAATCGTTACGAATACGAACACCGACGACTTACGAATTTACGAATCGTTATGAATCAACGGAAACGAAAAGAACTAAACGAAAATAAACACATTTTTTTGTTGTGCACATGTCTAGTATGTACTCAGACAGAGGGACAGAAGTAGCAATTCAGCAAGCTTGTAGGCAAGTGCAGTCTGTACTCCCCACTGCAGCTGCTCCTCGACCCAAGTGGCAATGTAGAAGTGGAAGGAAGTTGTAAGGAACTTGGTTCCTCTTTGGCTTCCTGCGGTCACAAGCAGACAGCTTTCCAATTGGACGCTGGGGCCCCATGTGACTCTGTGGCCATTTTGGGTCAGGCAGAATCTATTTAATACTCCGGCTCCTGGGTTTGGCGCGCTGTAGGGACAGGTTCCCCATCTGGCAGGGACAGTACTTAGAAGTAGGGAAAGGTTCCGGAGGAGTAAGGACAGCGCAGGGACTATGGCTAGCTCACTTTAGGAAGCCTCCCCTTTGGGTGTGGACCAGCCAGGCCACATTCCACTCCTCGTTGCAGACACTGTCGGCATCTATCAAGTCTGCGGGTCACTGTTATAGTTTCTAAGTGGCTCCAGGCAGTCATGCCGACCCGCCGGGCCTAGTGGTACTGTGTTGGATTTTCCTCCAATATATTGCTATTGCCTAACTTGGCTCTGTGACATAAAAAAAAAATTGCAAAACCCACCAGTTTATTCTCTAGGGCCTCTGCTTTAAAAAATATATATAATGTTTAAGGGTTTTATATAGTTTTCTACCATAAAAAATACTAATTGTTACAAAAAGTGCCAGAAAAGGTCCAGACTGGAAGTAGTTAAAGGGCAACTGCAGTCTTGTACAGTTTTCATCTAAGTTGTTGCTGCCCAAAAAATGTAATCCAGCCGTAATCCAATGATGTGTGAGCCTTTCTCCCAAAATGTCCAGCGCATGCACGCCACTTCCCTATTAGACATGTGCACAATAGTAAAATTTGTTTAGTTTCGTTTCGTTTCTGTTCGTTTCCGTTGATTCGTAACGATTCGTAAATTCGTAAGTCGTCGGTGTTCGTATTCGGACTCGTAGAGTTATTTTTTCGTTGATTCGTTTTTCCGTTAGTCTAATTTTCGTTTATTCGAAATTCGTATTTTAGTTGTATTTTGTATTCGGACGCATTCGTATTTTCGTAGATTTAGTTACATTCGTACTTTCGTAAGATTGATTTATTCGTACTTTCGTAACATTGTTTTCGTAGATTCGTAATCGGAGCATAGTTCATAACTCTATGTAATGTTTATGCTATTATTACATTGTAAGAGACACGGAAAATTACGAATCAACAAAAAAAATAAAAAAGTTACGAATGTACGAATTTTTTTCATTCAATCCATTCGAAGCACGTTAAGCAGCGCCATTGTAAGAGACACGGAAAATTACGAATCAACAAAAAAAAAAGTTACGAATGTACGAATTTTTTTCGTTCATTTTGATTTTCGTTGTTCCTGTTTTCGTTTTTCGGATTTTCATTCTTTCGTAGTTTCGTTGTTTCTAATTTAATTATTTCGTATTTTCGTTGTTTTTCATATTCGTTCGATTCGATAATTCGTTATTCGTTAAAATTTTTACTAAATCATTCGTTCATTCGTATGATAACGAATATAACGAATTTGAACGGAAAACGAATCTTAACTAAACGAATTGCACATGTCTATTCCCTATTTATCTAAGGGAAAGGGACTGATTGGGGCTGCCAGGAGTATAGAATTCCATAGGAATGAATGGGACAATACAGACCAGCCACTTTGTTAGAAAGGCCGGTGGCTCCAAATGGGCAGCGCTTAGAGCCACCAGCCTTACCACCAGAGGTGGGAAAAAAGTATCATTCAAAAAAAAAAAAAAAAACATATAAGGGTACAATTGTACTTCCTTACTCTTTAAATTCATGACTTTTGGGACGGCACAGTGGTGTAGTGGGTAGACATGTGCACAACAAAAAAAATCGTTTATTTTCGTTTCGTTTTTTTCGTTTCCGAAAAAAATTTGTTTTTTTTTGTTTAGTTTTTTTCGTTTCCGTTGATTCGTAACGATTCGTACATTCGTAAGTCGTCGTTCTTCGTATTCGTAAGGATTCGTACATTTGTAAGAGTTATTTTTCGTTGATTCGTTTTTTCGTTAGTTAAATTTTCGTTCATTCGTTTATTCGAAATTCGGACGCATTCGTAGTTATTCGTACATTCGTAACATTCGTAGATTCGTAATCGGAGCATAATTCATAATTTTATGTAATGTGTATGCTATTATTACATTTTAATAATTTACGAATCCAAAAAAAAAAGTTACGAATCGAAAAAAAAGTTACGAATGTACGAATTTTTTTGTTCAATCCATTCATTCCGAATCGAAAAGAAAATAAAAGTTACGAATCGAAAAAAAAAAAGTTACGAATGTACAGATTTTTTTGTTCAATCCATTCGAAGCACGTTAAGCAGCACCATTGTAAGGGACATGGAAAATTACCAATTCAACAAAAAAAAAGGTTACGAATGTACGAATTTTTTCATTCATTTTCGTTGTTCCTTTTTTCGTTTTTCGGATTTTCGTTGTTTGGTTTTTTCGGATTTTCGTTGCTTTTCGGATTCGTTCGATTCCAACGATTCGTTAATCGGATTCGTACGATTCGAACCATTCGTTATTCGGATTCGTTCGATTCGAACCATTCGTTCATTCGTACGAAAACGAACGAACGAAAAAAAAAAAAAAAAAAAAAAAAAAACGAAAACGAATTGCACATGTCTAGTAGTGGGTAGCACTCTCACCTAGCAGCAAGAAGGGTCGCTGGTTCGAATCCCAACCACGACACTTCCTGCCTGGAGTTTGCATGTTCTCCCTGTGCCTGTGTGGGTTTCCTCCGGGTACTCCGGTTTCCTCCCACAATCCAAAGACATGCAGGTAGGTTAATTGGCTTCTGTCCAAAAAATTGGCCCTAGTATATGAATGGGGACCTTGGATTGTGGGCTCCTTGAGGGTAGAGACCGATGTGAGTGTGCAATGTACAGGGATAGGGACAATTGTAGACACTCACTCAGGTTGAACTGGATGGACTGGTGTCTTTATTCAACCTTACTAACTATGAAACTATGACTGGTTGATTTCTTTCCTGTAGGAGAATGGCATGTGGCACCAGACTCCCCTCTCGCAAATTCAGGTATGCGAGCAACATTAAAAGTCACTCGCTGTGAGCATCATCCAGATGACTACTATGAAGACGATCATGACGATTCAAAAGATTTCACCCCCGATTCCACTTTTTATCAGTTTCCATTTATTACCCCTTTCAAAACCCGACCTTCTGGACCTCAAAGCTACTTGACGAAATCACCAACCCCAGAATATTTGGATGATGGAATCCTAAACGACGAGTCTCTGAAAGATTCTGCAAAGGCTCTGCAACCCGTTGGATCTACTGAAATCCAAAATGGCGACGTGAAAGGGGAACCAGTTAAAGAGTTAAGTAGACAGCGCAGAGATGCAACGGGGCACATCGGCCCAGCAAACAAACGCTTAGAAAATGGATCTCACGCTAATAACTCGGTGGAAGACAATGTGGACTTTTATGATGATTACAGCGGTGAATTCGAGTATATTGACTTGTATGGAGAACTAGAGCCTCGGAGCCATGTAGGGCAAATACACACTTATTTCATTGCAGCTGAGGAGATAGAGTGGGATTATGGCGGTGGACGGTCCCCTTATTTTATAAAAGACAGGTAACATGAATTCATATTTTTGAATTAATTGTATTTATTTATTTTTAACGTGTCTAAATTTGTATTGTACAACCTGGAATTTTTTTAATAAGGCGAGGTTTCTTATGCCCCGTACACACGGTCTGAATTTCCGACCGAGAAAAAGTCAGACGGGAGCTTTTCGTCGTATATTCCGACCGTCTGTATGCCCCATCGGACTTTTTACATCTAAAATTCTGACGGACCTAGAAAGAGAACATGTTCTATATTTTTCCGACGGAACAAATTCCTATCGGGAAAAACGCTCGTCTGTATGCTGTTCCGACGTACCAAAAAACGACCCATGCTAATACGAGACGGAAGCTATTGGCTACTGGCTATCGAACTTCCTTTTTCTAGTCCCGTCGTACGCGTTGTACGTCACTGCGTTTTTTTTATTACAGGATTTATATAGCGCCAACAGTTTACGCAGCGCTGCTGTTCCGACGTACCGAAAACGACCCATGCTAGTAGGAGACAGAAGCTATTGGCTACTGGCTATCGAACTTCCTTTTTCTAGTCCCGTCGTACATGTTGTACGTCACTGCATTTTTTTTATTACAGGATTTATATAGCGCCAACAGTTTACGCAGCGCTGCTGTTCCGACGTACCAAAAAACGACCCATGCTAGTATGAGACGGAAGCTATTGGCTACTGGCTATTGAACTTCCTTTTTCTATTCCCGTCGTACGTGTTGTACGTCACTGCGTTCTCGACGGTCGGAATTTGGTGTGATCGTGTGTACGCAAGACAGCTTCAGCGGAATTCCGTCGGAAAAACCTTCAGAGTTTATTCTGACTGGGAAAAACGGTCGCGTGTACAGGGCATTACTTTTATTTTTTTAATTTTGTTTTATTTGTTTTTATTTTCTGTATTTTTATTTTGTTTTATTACTTTTTTCTTTTTTTCTTTTCTTTTATATTTTGTAGTCAGCCACCATGTTTAATATGTTTCCACTTTTTTTTTCCATCAGTCACCATATGCTGCATGGGTTCCCATCATATAAGAAAGTGGTTTTTCGGGAGTATCTAGATAGCAGCTTTAGTGAACCCGCCTTCCGTGGAGAAAGAGATGCCCATTTAGGACTTTTAGGGCCATGTATCCGGGCAGAGGTTAATGATGAAATCATAGTAAGTAAGCTTTCTGTGTCATGTGACTATATGTAATCCATGCAATGGACATTTCCATCATTTTAAATCATTCTTTCTTAACCAGTAAAATATTTACATTCCCTTGCTTTATTCAAAACTGTTGGGGTATAAACTTTTCACACCCACAACCTGTGGGTCAGCTCTTCCCTGCAGGAAGCTCTGTGGTGAATAAACTTTAATCTACATCCCTCGTTGACAGCCAGCAGCCGAAACTGTGCGCCACTGCTATTAAGAAATATCAAATGAATGAAAATATGTAAAATAAAAATATATATATATATATATATATATATATATATATACACATATATATATATACACATATATATATATATATATATATTTATATGTATGTGTGTGTGTGTGTATATATGTATATATATATATATATATATATATGTGTATATATATATATATATATATATATATATATATATATATATATATATATATATATATATATATATGTATATTTATTTTTTTGCATTGATTGATTTTTCCCATTGGTACAAAATGATTGATCCCACATGAGATAGGAGTGTATAAATATGCTTGTAAGAACCATTATCATTGTATGTGTCCTGCTCTGAAGAAGGGCGCTACCCGTACAGCCCCAAACCGTCATGCATTTGACACTGAATGGAATTTGAATTTTTTTAAATACATTTTAAGTGCAGCAATCCCATCTGATTATATATATATATATATATATATATATATATATATGTAAGATATAGCTACAGTATATATACAGTATCTTACAAAAGTGAGTACACCCCTCACATTTTTGTGAATATTTTCTTCTATCGTTTCATGTGACAAAACTGAAGAAATGACACTTGTCTACAATGTAAAGTAGTGAGTGTACAGCTTGTATAACAGTGTAAATTTGCTGTGCCCTCAAAATAACTCAACACACAGCCATTAATGTCTAAACCGCTGGCAACAAAAGTGAGTACACCCCTAAGTAAAAATGTTCAAATTGGGCCCAAAGTGTCAATATTTTGTGTGGCCACCATTATTTTCCAGCACTGACTTAACCCTCTTTGGCATGGAGGTCACCAGAGCTTCACAGGTTGTCACTGGAGTCCTCTTCCCCTCCTCCATGACGACATCTCGGAGCTGGTAGATGTTAGAGACCTTGCGCTCCTCCGCCTTCCATTTGAGGATGCACCGCAGATGCTCAATAGGGTTTAGGTCTGGAGACATGCTTGGCCAGTCCATCACCTTTACCCTCAGCTTCTTTAGCAAGGCAGTGGTCGTCTTGGAGGTGTGTTTGGGGCCGTTATGTTGGAATACTGCCCTGTGGCCCAGTCTCTGAAGGGAGGGGATCATGCTCTGCTTCAGTATGTCACAGTACATGTTGGCATTCATGGTTCCCTCAATGAACTGCATCTCCCCAGTGCCGGTGTTCTGCCGAGATGGTTCCCCTCGGCGGATGAGTGCAGATCTGTACTGCGCATGCGCAGCGTAATTTCCGAACATTGCCGAAGCTAAACAGCTTGGAGTGAAGTGTACACCGCGCACGCGCAGTCGGTGTACAAGACGATGCCGCACGCTACCAATGCTGGCGCTACTCTGCAAGAGGAGTCTCAGTCTAAGGGGCGGGTCTATTACTGTAAGCAAGGGAAAGGCAAAATAAAAATAAATCGTTTAGCTCTGGATATAGAAGAGAGTAATAGAAAACGTGTTTTTAGAGTGCTATCTGTGGGGTTTTCCCTTTCAATTAAGAGTGTATTTTTTTAAACTTTTTTTTTTTTTTTTAACAAACAAAATCAGCTGTGCGGTGTACACTTCACTCGCATCTGTTTCGGTTCGGCAATTTCCGGAAGATGCCTAGCCATTCGTACTGCGCATGCGCAGTACAGAGAGGAACCAAGCCGCCAGGGGAACCAACTCGGCAAGACACCGGCAGCACTCATGCAGCCCCAGACCATGACACTCCCACCACCATGCTTGACTGTAGGCAAGACACACTTGTCTCTGTCCTCCTCCCCTGGTTATTGACCCTTTGGGCCCAATTTGGACATTTTCACTTAGGGGTGTACTCACTTTTGTTGCCACCAGTTTAGACATTAATGGCTGTGTGTTGAGTTATTTTGAGGGGACAGCAAATTTACACTGTTATACAAGCTGTACACTCATTACTTTTTGCAAAGTTTTATTTCTTCAGTGTTGTCACATGAAAAGATAGATGAAAATATTGGCAAAAATTTGAGAGGTGTACTCACTTTTTTTAGATACTGTGTATATATATATATATATATATATATATATACTGTAGATATATATATATATATATAAGTATAAGCCGACCCGAATATAAGCCGAGGTACCTAATTTTACCACAAAAAAATGGGAAAACTTATTGACTCAAGTATAAGCCTAGGGTGAGAAACGCACAGCTACTGTAAGTGGAAAAGAGGGTCAACAATGGCCATTTGCACGCCTCACTGTGCCCATTTGCAGCCATAGGTCCCCCGAACTTCAAACTTGGTAGTTAATGGTTTTTAGATGCCCCCTAGCAAAATTTTGGGGTCTCTGGACCCAAAGGGTCCCAAAATGACATTGCTGCAGATGGAAACAGTTGACCGACTTTGGGGCCCCGTATCTCGGGGCCACTTGGTGCTAGGAACCCCAATTTGGGGTACAAACCCAGTGGAACTACCACTATAACATATCCAAATATGGGATTCCTAGCACTAAGTGGCCCCGAGATATGGGGTCCTAAATTCGGTTTGGAAAATGTCAAGCACTTTTCTGCAGCAGAGAATGAAATTTTCCGAACTGACTTTGGAACCCCGTATCTCAGGGCCACTTGGTGCTAGGAACCCCACCGGAAAATGTAATTCTCTGCTGCAGAACATTGCTTGACTCCAGTATAAGCCGAGGGGGGCATTTTCAGCACAAAAAAATGTGCTGAAAAACTCAGCTTATACTCGAGTATATACGGTAAATATATGATCAGATGGGATTGCTGCACATAAAATTTATTTTAAAAAATTCTAATTCCATTCAGTGTATGTGTGTGTGTGTGTATATACATTCCTCAAAAATTACACTCGCATTTTGCGAGTGATTTTTGAGGGCTGGCGAGGAGAAGAGAGGAGAGCCGCCACTGGTAGATCACAGCAGGGAACATCACTGCTTTCGTTTCATCATAAGCTGTGTGTTCCCCCGCCGCGCGCCGTCACATAAGCCCCTCCCCTTTTCCGGGACTTTGATAGACAGATCACCCGTCCAATCCTAGGACGGGTGACATGTATCAAAGTTCCCTGGACAAGGGGAGGGGCTTATGTGATGGCGCGCGGCGGGGGAACACACAGCTTATGATGAAACGAAAGCAGTGATGTTCCCTGCTGTGATCTCCCAGTGGCGGCTCTCCTCTCTTCTCCACAGGTAGGCAGCAGATGGGGGGGGAGGGGGACACAGGCTGCACATGGGGGGGACACAGCCTGCACATGGGGGACACAGGCTGCACATGGGGGACACAGGCTGCACATAGGGGGGGGGACACAGGCTGCACATAGGGGGGGGACACAGCCTGCACATGGGGGGGACACAGGCTGCACATGGGGGGGACACAGCCTGCACATGGGGGGGACACAGCCTGCACATGGGGGGACACAGGCTGCACATGGGGGGGACACAGCCTGCACATGGGGGGGGGCACAGGCTGCACACGGGGGGGGGGCACAGGCTGCACATGGGGGATACAGGCTGCACATGGGGGACACAGGCTGCACATGGGGGGGGGGACACAGGCTGCACATAGGGGGGGGGACACAGGCTGCACATAGGGGGGGGACACAGCCTGCACATGGGGGGGACACAGCCTGCACATGGGGGGGACACAGCCTGCACATGGGGGGGACACAGGCTGCACATGGGGGGGACACAGCCTGCACATGGGGGGGACACAGCCTGCACACGGGGGGGGCACAGGCTGCACACGGGGGGGGCACAGGCTGCACATGGGGGATACAGGCTGCACATGGGGGACACAGGCTGCACATGGGGGGGGGGACACAGCCTGCACATGGGGGGGGGACACAGGCTGCACATGGGGGGGACACAGCCTGCACATGGGGGAGACACAGGCTGCACATGGGGGACACAGGCTGCACATGGGGGACACAGGCTGCACATGGGGGGGGGACACAGGCTGCACATGGGGAGGGGGCGACACAGGCTGCACATGGGGAGGGGGCGACACAGGCTGCACATGGGGACGACACAGGCTGCACATGGGGGGGGGACGACACAGGCTGCACATGGGGACGACACAGGCTGCACATGGGGACGACACAGGCTGCACATGGGGGGGGGACACAGGCTGCACATGGGGGGGGGGACACAGGCTGCACATGGGGGGGGGGGACACAGGCTGCACATGGGGGGGGGACACAGGCTGCACATGGGGGGGGGGCACAGGCTGCACATGGGGGATACAGGCTGCACATGGGGGACACAGGCTGCACATGGGGGGGGGGGGACACAGGCTGCACATGGGGGGGGGGGACACAGGCTGCACATGGGGGGGACACAGCCTGCACATGGGGGAGACACAGGCTGCACATGGGGGACACAGGCTGCACATGGGGGACACAGGCTGCACATGGGGGGGGGACACAGGCTGCACATGGGGGGGGGACACAGGCTGCACATGGGGAGGGGGCGACACAGGCTGCACATGGGGACGACACAGGCTGCACATGGGGACGACACAGGCTGCACATGTGGGGGGGGCACAGGCTGCACAGGCTGCACATGGGGGGGGGGACGACACAGGCTGCACATGGGGGACGACACAGGCTGCACATGGGGGGGGGACACAGGCTGCACATGGGGGGGGGGACACAGGCTGCACATGGGGGGGGGGACACAGGCTGCACATGGGGGGGGGGACACAGGCTGCACATGGGGGGGGGACACAGGCTGCACATGGGGGGGGGGACACAGGCTGCACATGGGGGGGGGGGACACAGGCTGCACATGGGGGGGGGACACAGGCTGCGTATGGGGGGGACACAGGCTGCACATGGGGGGGGACACAGGCTGCACATGGGGGGGGGACACAGGCTGCACATGGGGGGGGGACACAGGCTGCATATGGGGGGGGGACACAGGCTGCACATGGGGGGGGGGACACAGGCTGCATATGGGGGGGACACAGGCTGCACATGGGGGGGGGACACAGGCTGCACATGGGGGGGGACACAGGCTGCACATGGGGGGGGGACACAGGCTGCACATGGGGGGGGGGACACAGGCTGCACATGGGGGGGGGGGACACAGGCTGCACATGGGGGGGGGGGACACAGGCTGCACATGGGGGGGGGACACAGGCTGCACATGGGGGGGGGGGGGACACAGGCTGCATTAACATTAAAGTTGTTAATATTTTTATAACTTAATTGCATAAAACATTAAAGGTGTCATTTAATGAGATAATTTGAGGGCGGGTTTAGGGGCGGGGCAGGGTAGGGGTTGGGCGGGGCAACTGGTGGCGAGTAACCCTTGAGGCCTGGCTAGTAGCTCAGGACTTGAAATTTTGAGCCCTGTATATATATATATATATATATATATATATATATATATATATATATATATATTTTTTTTTTTTTTTTTTACATTACTATTTATTTATTTTTAGTAAATTTATTACATTTACTAAATATAATAAATTTTATATTTATTACATTTATAATACTTTATAATGCATTTCATTTATTTTTATTTATTAATTATTATTGTGACTTTTTTGCATAAAGTGATTTACTTGAACCAGTTTCTCATTTCGTCTTGTGCCTCCAGATACAGTTTAAGAACAAGGCTTCCCGACCCTACTCCTTCTACTCCAATGTTTTAGCTGTACAATGGAAGGAGGAAGACAATGTTCACCCACAACACACCCATACATACACAGGAAAAGTCAGCTCACAGTTCGGGCCCACTGGATCTGAAGAGTGCCGGACCTGGTTCTACACCTCTAATGGCCACTTGGTGAGCAATTTAATCTTATTTAAATTATTTGCCTTTAACAAAAAGTTCCCAGTGTTTTTATGAGTGTGAATTGGCTCTTTCTTTGCTACAAAGGACTTGTGTGTAATTTTGCACCTCAATATGACATATGTCTTGTGGGCAAGGTAGAAGTTTAAAGAAGTTTAAAGAACATTTAGGGGAGATAGATGTTAATGTAATTCAAACTTGACTTTTGTTCTCGTGTTTCCAACCAGTACAAAGACTTTCATTCTGGTCTCATCGGACCTTTGCTTGTCTGCCGACCAAATGTCTTGAAGCGCACCACTGTGCAGCAGATTCCGATGGAAGATTTCTCTCTTGTGTTTATGGAGATGGACGAAATGAAGAGCTGGTACTTCATAGAGAATTGGCAGCGACATTGTCCCTCCGCCTGTGGTTTTCAAGCCAATATATTACGTTCCTGCCCTCAAGCCTGCAAGTCACCATCACCTGCGCCTGCTGAGGATATTCAGCATGACCACATCTTTCATGGTAATGGGCTTCAGTCACAATATGACCATTTCTGTCCTATGCAAAGCCTTGGTTGGACTACTACAGGGTTATGGGGCGAGAAAGCAAGAACGATCCAAAAGTTGGTCTATGCCAGACATGTCAGAATGGTGATTTAGGCTGCGTGGGCTCATATTGCCCCTTCTTTGTGGCTCCCAGCTGGTTTAACCACTTCCCTACCCGCCCATAGTCATATGACGCCCACAAGGTGGATCTCCCATCCTGGGCGCCATATGACGTCCTCCCATTCCCTGCCGTCCACGGCGTCGCTCGGGACCCGGTGCGAGTGCCCGGCGGCCGCGATGTCCGCCGGGCACCCGTGATTGCCCGTTAAAACAACGGGACCGTGCGAGACCGTGGAGCTGTGTGTGTAAACACACAGCTCCACGTCCTGTCAGCGGAGAGGAGACCGATCATGTGATCCCAGTACGGAGGAACACATGATCGGTCTCCTCCCCTTGAGTCCCCTCCCCCCACAGTTAGAATCACTCCTATAGGGAACACATTAACCCCTGCAGCGCCCCCTAGTGTTAACCCCTTCCCTGCCAGTCACATTTACACAGTAATCAATGCAATTTTATAGCAACGATCGCTGTGTAAATGTGAATGGTTCCAAAAATGTGTCAAAAGTGTCCGAAGTGTCCGCCGCAATGTCGCAGTCACGAAAAAAAAATCGCAGATCGCCGCCATTACTAGTAAAAAAAAAAAAAAAAATGCAATAAACCTATCCCCTATTTTGTAGACGCTATAACTTTTGCGCAAACCGATCAATATACGCTTATTGCGTTTTTTTTTTTTACCAAAAATATGTAGAAGAATACGTATCGGCCTAAACTGAGTAAAAAAATCGTTTTTTTTTTTAAAAATTGGATATTTATTATAGCAAAAAGTAAAAAAATATTGTGTTTTTTTTTTCAAAATTGGCGCTCTTCTTTTGTTTATAGCGCAAAAAATAAAAACCGCAGGGGCGATCAAATACCACCAAAAGAAAGCTCTATTTGTGGGAAAAAAAGGACGTCAATTTTGTTTGGGTGTAACGTCGCACGACCGCGCAATTGTTAGTTAAAGCGACGCAGTGCCGAATCGCAAAAAGTGCTCTGGTAAGGAAGGGTGTAAAATGGCCCGGTGCTGAAGCGGTTAAGGTGACCTGTGGCAGGGCTATAGATTCTTGGCAAGCAATTAGACTAACTTTAAAGCAACCCCTCACTGATCTCAGTAGCTGAAGGCACTGTGGAGCAATTCATCCTCAATGTTTTGTGGTAGGGTTATAGATATTCATTTTTTTTAAACTTTCTTGGGCTCCATGCA
The DNA here is from genome assembly GCA_028564925.1 of Lithobates sylvaticus. Taxonomy (NCBI): domain Eukaryota; kingdom Metazoa; phylum Chordata; class Amphibia; order Anura; family Ranidae; genus Lithobates; species Lithobates sylvaticus. The sequence goes on along the minus strand of CM053033.1, from coordinate 17,279,581 downwards.
CACTGGCCTTAAAAAAACGCTCATATAGAGCATTATTTGTACAAAGTCCAGTCAAGTTTAGAAGAGTTTTACGTCTTTTCTGCCAGTTAGCTCCAATCAGGAACACAAACTAGAAGGTTTTTTTTTTCTTGCCTCTAAGGTTGAGCCCAAAATATGCCTCTAAACGTCCTAATGTGCATGGATATATAGGATAACATTGAGCTGCTTCTACAGGCAGAACACAAAACTCCTGTAGAAGCAGCATTATTTAAGCCAGTGTGCATGGAGCCTAAAACAATCCTTCACTGACCTCAGTAGCTGCCGGCACTGTAGAGCAATTCATCCTCAAAGTTCTGTGGTAGGGCTATAGTTATTCAGTTTTTTTTTTAAACATTCTTGACAAGCAATTGGATTACCTTCAAAACAATCCTTCACTGACCTCAGTAGCTGCAGGTACTGTGGAGGAATGCTTCCTCAGAGTTCTGTGGCAGGTCAATAGATATTCTTTTTTTTTTTTTTTAAACATTCTCGATGTCAGAAGCCATGAAATCAGACCAAGACAGAAGTACAGTTAAATCACACTTGTTTAATAATAAAAGAAAAAAGAACAAACATAGTCAAAACATAGCCAGAGTTCAGTAACCGGAACGGATAGTCAGCCAAGCCAGAAGTCAGGGATCAATGTAGTGGAACAGCAAGCAGGATCCGGAGCCAGAAGGGATGTCAGCAAAGCAAGTCTTTAAACAGGAACGCAGGAGATGTTTCTTGTGATGATGACTAAGGTGAAGGCAGAGCTCCTACGGACTGGACGGCTTAAGTAGGCAGGACTGACGAGCAGGTAATCAACAACAGCTGAGTAACTGTGGAGAGAGATGGGAGCTGGCAATCACATAGAATCACTATAGACGTTCATATTATTTAATGCATTCTTGGCAAGCAATTAGACCAACTTTAAACCAACACCTCACTTACCTCAGTAGCCATGAGCACTGTGGACCAGTTAATTTTTCTAATTTCTGTGGCAGGGCTATAGGCATTCAGTTTTTTTAAGCATTATTGGCAAGCAATTAAACCAACTTTAAAACAAGCCCCCTACTGACCTCAGTAGCTGCAGGCACTATGGAGCAATTCATTCTCAAAGTTCACAGCAGATTTGCTGAAGTCTTCCAAATTGTTCTCTACGCGGGTTAAATTGTTCCCCACTGCCAGCAGTGACTCAGCAGCTCAGCTCCCCCTGCTCTCCCCTGCCAGCAGTGACTCAGCAGCTCAGCTCCCCCTGCTCTCCCCTGCCAGCAGTGACTCAGCAGCTCAGCTCCCCCTGCTCTCCCCTGCCAGCAGTGACTCAGCAGCTCAGCTCCCCCTGCTCTCCCCTGCCAGCAGGGACTTAGCAGCTCAGCTCCCCCTCCCAGCAGTGACTCAGCAGCTCAGCTCCCCCTGCTCTCCCCTGCCAGCAGGGACTCAGCAGCTCAGCTCCCCCTGCCAGCAGGAACTCAGCAGCTCAGCTCACCCTCCCAGCAGTGAACCAATAGATCCGTTCTCCCCTCCAAGAGCCCTTGTTCTGTGTTAATATTAGAAGGATGGGTGGCTATTGAATTATTGCTTTCTTCCGTTAAATTATCCTGTATATTTTGTATTTACAGACATCCCACTGCTCCTTGTCTATTGATGATATTCTTATTATCACTCAAAGTTGAACTAAAGAAAATTTGTTATTTTATTTTAGATTTATTAAGGATGGGTTATAACTCCTATATCAGTTTTTATCTGCCATTGGGGAAATTTCCCTTTACTTCCTGTGCCATAGCCAAAACAGGAAGTGAGGAAATCCTGGGTTGTATCTACCTATTAGACATGTGCACTGACAAAAAATTTGTTTGTTTTTTCGGAAATTCAGAAAACCGAAAATTCCGATTTTCGCATTTTGAATTTTTGGAATTCAGAATTCGAAAATTTAAAAAAGCTGAAAAAAAGAAAGAAAATCAGTAAAATTAGAAATAATAACTAACTATTAAATTATAGGTATTGGAATTTCCTTTCAAATTTGTCTGTTTGTGAACGTAACGAATACAAATTTATCTGAAGTTACGAATTATCCGAAATAACGAATGCCGCATCTAAACAAATGGAATGGAACAAATTTATAATAATAATAATAACAAAAAGGTTTTATTATTATTATTATTTATTATTAATAGATCGTTACGTCCCATTTGTTTAGATACGGTATTCGTTATTTCAGATAATTCGTAACTTCGGATAAATTCGTACTCGGTACGTTCACAGCCAAATTTAAAAGGAAATTCCATATACCTATAAATTTATATTTATTATTAGCTAGTTATTATTTTGGGTTTTCGAATTTTCAGATTTTCATTCTTATTTTTGGATTTTCAAACTTCCAAATTTTAGAATTTTTCAATTTATGGAATTTCATATATTTTGAATTTTCGAATTTCCGAAATGTTCGAATTTCCGAAATGTTCGAATCTCCGAAATTTTGAATTTCCGAAATTTCAAAATTTTGAATTTCCGAAATGTTTGAATTTCCGAAATTTCAAAATTTTGAATTTCCGAAATTTAAAAATTTCGAATTTCCAAAATGTCAAATTTCCGAAATTTAGAATTTTAGAATATATGAAATTTCGAATTTCCGAAATTTCGAATTTCCGAAATTTCGAGTCTCCGAAATTTCGAGTCTCCGAAATTTCGAGTCTCCGAAATTTCGAGTCTCCGAAATTTCGAATTTCAGAAATTTCGAAATTTCCGAATTTCTAATTTCCGAATTTCCGAAATTTTTAATTTTCCCGAAATTTCGCATTTCCGAAATTTTTAATTTCCAAATTATCCTGGTTAGGTAATGATGCCTCTATGATCTCATTGCAGTAAAGAGTTATTTTTTTTATCTTTCTTGGCTTTTTAGCAATCAATGGCTATGTGGGTGACTCTCTTCCTGGACTCGTCTCGCCTTTGGATAGAAAGACACGATGGCATCTACTGAACGTTGGAAGAAGAGACATCCTTCCTGTGCAGTTTCATGGGAACATCCTCAAGCAAGGAAGCCAGAAGGACCACCCATCTAGTATAGTGAACCTATACCCTGGTAAGGATTGTTGTAAGATTTCATCCTTCTATGTATGGGAAATAACGATTGAAGTACCGTTTACACTTAGGCCCCTTTCACACCGGGGCGTTTTCCATGCGGTACAGCGCTAAAAATAGCGCCTGTTCACCGCCTGAAAAAATCCGGCCCCTTTAACTCCAGTGTGAAAGCCGGCGCTAGTGCTAGCAGGACGGCAAAAAAAGTCCTGCTAGCAGCATCTTTGGAGCGGTATAGGAGCGGTGTGTTCACCGCTCCTATACCGCTCCTTCCCATTGATTTGAATGGGAAACCGCGCTCTGCGGGGGTGTTTAACCCTATTTCGGCCGCTCGCGGGGGGTAAAACCTCACCGCGAGCGGCCGAATACCGCTCCCCGCCCCAGTGTGAAAGGGGCCTAAATCCAAAGACACGCATGGTTTCCACCACCTTGGGGTTGACTTACTAGTAGGAGTAGAGGATGTTTTTTTTTTTGTCAGTGGTCTGCAGTTCTGGAACCTCCAGCAGTATGTGCTAGCGAGGGGTGTTGGGGTGTGCTGGGGGATCTATTGATGCTGGCTGCTGGGTGATCTATTGGGTGTATTGTTGCTGGGGGTGATCTACTGTTGGCTATAACTAAGGCTCACACCAAAACGCGTCAGAATTTTAATTCTCAAATGTAGCCAATACATTTTTGCATCAAGGAATTTGGAGTTGTCGGCTCCTCTCTCTTATATACTGTTGCGGGAGGTCTATTGTTGCTGGTGGGGAATCTTTTGCATAATTGTTTTATGTTGCTGGAATAGATTTACTTTTGATAGGAGGGTCTATTGTTGCTGGCTGCTAAATGGTCTACTGATGGTGGCTTCTGAGGGATCTATTATTGCTGCTGAGACTCTTTTGTTGATGGGGTGGGTCTATTGTTGCAGGTGGGGCATCTATTGTTGTTTGGGTGTTTTATGTTGCTAGGAAGGGTCTGCTTTTTTGGGGGGGGGGGGTCTCTTGTTTCTGACTGCTAGATGGTCTATTGATGGTGGCTGTTTGGGGATCTATTATTGCTGTTGGGGCTCTTTAGTTGCTGATGCATCTATTGTTGCTGGTGGGGGGTCTATTGTTGCATAATTGTTTTATAATTGCTGGGAGAGATTTATACGGGTCTATTGTTTCCGGCTGCTAAATGGTTTCCGGCTGCTAAATGGTCTATTGATGGTGGCTTCTGAGAGGGATCTATTATTGCTGCTGAGACTCCTCTTTTGTTGCTGGGGTGGGTCTATTTTTGCAGGTGGGGCATCTATTGTTGTTTGGGTGTTTTATGTTGCTGGGAAGGGTCTACTTTTTTTTGGGGGGAGGGGGGGGGGTCTCTTGTTGCTGACTGCTAGATGGTCTATTGATGGTGGCTGTTTGGGAAACTATTACTGCTGTTGGGGCTCTTTAGTTGCTGATACATCTATTGTTCCTGGTGGGGGGGTCTATTGTTGCTGGGAGTATTGATGCTGGCTGCTGGGTGATCTGTTGTCATGAGGGGGCGTATTGTTGCTGGGGGTGGTCTACTGTTTCGGGAGGTCTATTGTTGCTGGTGTGGAATCTATTGTTGCCTAATTGTCAAAACATCACTTCCGCCCATAGCTCTTAACCACTAGCCGACCGCCGGCTGTCTATTGGCGGCCAGGCGGCGCAGCTCTCAGGTCGGGTAGGCGTCATATGACGTCCTCCCCTTCCCGGCCCTCCAGGGAGCGCGCACGCGCGCGCTGTGTCACTGGGCACCCGATGCGCGTGCCCAGCGGCCGCGCTGTCTGCCGGGCTCCCGCGATTGCCCGGTAACACAGCGGGGCCGTGGATCTGTGTGTGTAAACACACAGATCAACGGTCCTGTCAGAGGAGAGGAGCCGATGGTGTGTTCTCTGTGCAGAGAAACACCGATCGGTCTCCTCCCCTTGTGAGTCCCCTCCCCCCACAGTAAGAATCACTCCCAGGGAACATATTAACCCCTTCAGCGCCCCCTAGTGGTTAACCCCTTCCCTGCCAGTCACATTTATACAGTAATCAATGCATTTTTATAGCACGGATCGCTGTATAAATGTGAATGGTCCCAAAAATGTGTCAAAAGTGTCTCCGATATGTCCGCCGCAATATCGCAGTCACGATAAAAATTCGCAGATCGCCGCCATTACTAGTTAAAAAAAAAATAATAATAATAAAAATGCTATAAATCTATCTCCTATTTTGTAGACGCTATAACTTTTGCGCAAACCAATCAATATACGTTTATTGCGATTTTTTTACCAAAAATATGTAGAAGAATATGGCCTAAACTGAGGAAAAAAAAAATTTTTTATATATATTTTTTGGAGATATTTAGTATAGCAAAAAGTAAAAAAAATTGTTATATTTTTTTTTTTTAAACTTGTCCCTCTTCTTTTGTTTATAGCGCAAAAAATAAAAACCGCAGAGGTGATCAAATACCACCAAAAGAAAGCTCTATTTGTGGGGACAAAATGATAACAATTTCATTTGGGTACAGTGCTGTATGACCGCGCAATTGTCATTCAAAGTGTGACAGCGCTGAAAGCTGACAAATTTTTCTTTATTTTTACTTTATTTTTTTTGCATTTTAGTGTAAATATGAGATCTGAGGTCTTTTTGACCCCACGTCTCATATTTAAGAGGACCTGTCATGCTTTTTTTCTATTACAAGGGATGTTTACATTCCTTGTAATAGGAATAAAAGTGACACAATTATTTATTTTTATTCTTTTAACTACTTCCCACCCGGCCACTGTATATATACGGGCGGGTGGGAGCCGCCTACTTCTGATCGGATGTTCCTGAACGTCCATCAGAAGTAGGGGGATCGCGCGCGTGCGCGCGCAGCGGTGCGATCCCGATGCGCTTGTGTCACCCGGACACGGCACATCTCGGATTGGCAGGAGGGCTCTGTGATTGGCCCTCCTGATCACATGACGGCCGTGTCCAATCACAGCCGTCATGTGATGTAAGCAAACAGCCGGTTGCTAGGCAATCGGCTCTCCTCTCCTCACACGGAAGTCGTCGCTGAGGAGAGGAGAGCGGAGCGCTGCAGCCGGCTGGTGATCAGTGAGTATTAGCTGTTTTTTTTACTCACTGATCACCAGTCTAGTGTCACCAACACAGTAAAACACACATGTCCCCACACATGTCCCCCACACATGTCCCCAAAAAAAAAACACATGTCCCCAAATAAAAAACACATGTCCCCCACATATGTCCCAGTAAAATCACATGTGCCAATGATTATCTGCACACATATGTCCGTGATCACCTGCACACATCTGTACATGATCATTTGCGTACATATGTCCGTGATCACGCAAACCAATTATTATACACTTAACGGAATTTTTTTTACTAAAAACATGTAGCAGAATACATTTTGGCTTAAATTTATGACAAAATTAGATTTTATTGGATTTCGTTTAAAAAAGAAAGGAGAAAATATTGTTTTTTTTTTTTCAAAATTTCCGCAATTTTTTCGCTTATATCGCAAAAAAAAAAAAACGGATTCGTGAATAAATACCACTAAACTAAAGCTCTATTTGTGCGAACAAAATGATAAAAATGTCATTTGGGTACGGCATTGCATGACCGCGCAATTGTCATTGAAAGTGCGAGAGCGCTGAAATTTGAAAATTGGTCTGGGAAGGAAGGGGGCGAAAGTACCCGGTATTGTAGTGGTTAAAGAACAGTGTTAAAAATAAAAGGTAAAATAAATAAGAAACTTAAATAGTTTTTAAGCGTGCCCCGTCCCGCCGAGCTCGCGTGCAGAAGCGAACGCATATGTGAGTAGCGCCCGGCATAAGAAAATGGTGTTCAAACCACACATGTGAGGTATCGCTGCGATCGATAGAGCGAGAGCAATAATTCTCGTCCTAGACCTTTTCTGTAACTCAAAACATGCAACCTGTAGAATTTTTTTAAATGTCAGCTATGGAGATTTTTAAGGGTAAAAATTTCACAATATAAAAAAAAAAAAATTGGGCTAACTTTACATGTTACAGACTGTTGTCTTATTTTTTAATTCCAAAAAGTGTATTTTTTTTCCAAAAAGTGTGCGCTTGTAAGACCGGTGCGCAAATACGGTGTGACAGAAAGTATTGCAATGACCGCCATTTTATTCTCTAGGGTGTTAGAAGTTTTTTTTTTTTTTTTATAATGTTTGGGGGTTCTAAGTCATTGTCTAGCAAAAAAACTGTTTTTAAAGTGGTGTTCCGGCCGAAATTATACTTTTTAAATAAAAATACCCCTATAATACACAAGCTTAATGTATTCTAGTAAAGTTAGTCTGTAAACTAAGGTCTGTTTTGTTAGTTTTTAGCAGTAGTTTGTTATTTTATAAACTTGCAGCAGGCCGTGGCCATCTTAAGTGTGGGCATCTGAAGCCAGACTGTATTTCTTCCTGGATCTCATCCTTGCAGATCTCGTACATGCTCAGTGCAGCATAAGCAGTGTAATAGGTTTCAGGTCAGGTTTCCATAGCAACGGCAGTGTCAGAGGAAGTTGCTGCCCCTTCCCAGGAGGCATTGCAAACAGGAAATGATGGATGGGCCGCGGCCAGGGAGGAGGAAGTGAAAAATGAATACAGCAGATATACAGTCTGTGCTGAAAAAAAAATAAAAATAAATATCCAATTTGTTTACAGTGCACAGTTTAGTGAGGGATGCTGAAGAGTTGTAAAAGTGGGTGGAACTCCACTTTAACTTGTAAACAATAAATCTCAAAAAGAGGCTTGGTCCTTAAGTGGTTAAACCCCCCCCCCCCCCTACTGTTATCACAATTATGCTACACCTACAACCATCATTATTCTCCTCTGGGTGCCCAATGGCTGTATGGGGCCCCCACATTTTCTAATATTGCCCCTGAGCGGCTGTGACAGAAGGAGTTTAGTTAAGTACAAATTCAATTAATACATTATATTAATATTTTTTTTCAATTCATTAATTCATAAAATTAACATGAAGGCTGATAAAACGCACAGACTCTTCTGGAAGATATGGAATTTCAATTTTGTTTTTTTTGTCAACTTTTTCTCTTCAACTTTCATTGATGTCTTTATTTCAGGTGTTGGGGTGACATTGGAAATGACAGCTCAGACAACTGGCCTGTGGCTTATTGAACCAGAAGGAGAACATAATAACCATAATATGACGGCACTCTACCTAGTCTATGATCCAAGTGAGTCTATGCAAAGATAAGTTTGTGGAGATGATTGACTGGGTGGTGTTTTGTAATTTTAATATTTAAACATGGCAATATTGTTATTAAAGATGTACCGTATTTATCGGTGTATAACACGCACCCCAAGTTTAGGAGGGCATTTTAACCGCTTCCCGACCGCCTCCTGTAGATATACATCAACAGAATGGCACGGGCAGGCAAAAGCACGTACCTGTACGTCCCCTTTAATTTGCCTGCCCGGGGGGCGCGCGCGAGCTCCGTGACCACGGCTGCGGGACCAGCGGACCCGATCGCCGCTGGTATCCCGCGATCGGGTTACGGAGCGGAAGAACGGGGAGAGGTCTATGTAAACAAACCTCTCCCCGCGCTTCCTACACTGACTGTCAGTGATCGGCGGTTCCCTGTCATCGGGAACGCCGATCAATGACGTCAGACGTACAGCCACGCCCCCCTACTGTAAAAAAAAACACAACACGTCACACTGACTCCTCCCCGCCCCCTAGTGGTTAACCCCCTAACTACAACTGTCATTTACATAGGAATCAGTGCTATTTAAATAGCAGTGATTGCTGTATAAATGACAAATGTCCCAAAAATGTGTCAAAAATGTCCGATGTGTCCGCCAAAATGTCGCAGTCACAATAAAAATCGCTGATCGCCGACATTACTAATAAAAAAAAAAATATTAATAAAAATGCTATAAAACTATCCCCTATTTTGTAAACGCTATAACTTTTGCGCAAACTAATCAATAATCGCTAATTGCGATTTTTTTTACCAAAAATATGTATAAGAATACGTATCGGCCTAAACTGAGGAAAAAAAATGTTTTTTTATATATTTTTTGGGGATATTTATTATAGCAAAAAGTAAAAAATATTGCATTTTTTTCAAAATTGTCGCTCTATTTTTGTTTATAAAAACCGCAGGGGCGATCAAATACCACCAAAAGAAAGCTCTATTTGTGGGAAAAAAAGGACGCCAATTTTGTTTCGGAGCCACGTCGCATGACCGCGCAATTGTTAGTTAAAGCGACGCAGTGCCGAATTGCAAAAAGGGGCCTGGTCCTTTGGCTGCCAATTGGTCCGGGGCTGAAGTGGTTAAGGAAAAAAAGTTTTAGGAGGGAAGTTTAGGGGGAAAAAAAACTTACATTTAAGCGTCATTTGCAGCTTGCCCAGCGTCATTTGCAGTTTGCCCAGCGTCATTTGAAGCCTTGCCCAGTGTCATTGCAGCTTGCCCAGTGTCATTGCAGCTTGCCCAGTGTCATTGCAGCTTGCCCAGCGTCATTGCAGCTTGCCCAGCGTCATTTGCAGCCTTACCCAGTGTCATTGTAGCTTGCCCAGTGTCATTGTAGCTTCCCAGCGTCATTTGCTGTCTTGTCCGGGTTTAAATTTCCCGCCGCCGAGACGCTCTGTCGCGTGCGCCGCCGAAAAAGACCGAAGCGCCGCCGAAAAAGACCGAAGCGGCCCCGGAAAAGACCGAGCCGACTGTTCGGCTCCGCTCGCGGTCCTGCCTCCCTGCTGTTTCCGGAGCGAGCGCAGGGAGGCGGGACTACGAGCGGAGCCGAACAGTCGGCTCGGTCTTTTCCGGAGCCGCTTTGTTTTTTTTTCGGCCGCGATTCGGTCTTTTTCGGCAGTGCTCGCTATTTTTTGGCAGCGCTTGCCATATTTGTCACTTTTTTTGGGGGGTATCGGCGTATAACACACACCCACGACTTTCCCACGATTTTAAGGGGGAAAAAGTGCATGTTATACGCCGATAAATACGGTAATTAAATCTACGCTTTACGCCCAAAAAGTGACTGTCGCACCTCTATAAGCTTGTTGGACATTCATTCACAAAACCCATGGCCGTTATTATAGGGTTGCCCCCATTGCAGCTATAACAGTCTCCATTGTCCTCAGAAGATTTTCCACAAGATTTTGAAGGGTGTCTGTGGGAATGTGTGCACATTCAGCCAAAAGAGCATTTGTGAGGTAAGGTCCTGATGTTCGATGAGAGGACATGGCTCACAATCGGCATTCTAATTCATCCCAGAGATGTTCCTGTCAGAAACCATGAAATCAGGCCGAGACAGAAGTACAGTTAAATCACACTTAAAAAGAACAAATGTAGTCAAAACATAGCCAAAGTTCTGTAACCGGAAAGGATAGTCAGCCAAGCCAGAAGTCAGGGATCAATGTAGTGGAACAGCAAGCAGGATCTGGAGCCAGGAGGGATGTCAGCAAAGCAAGTCTTGAACAGGATCGCAGGAGAGTTTCTGAGATGTTGACCAAGGCGAAGGCAGAGAACCTCTGGACTGGACGGCTTAAGTAGGCCGGACTGACGAGCAGGATCATCAATAGCTGAGTAACTCTTGCTCTGACTCGAACCCCCCTCACATGCTCTTTTTCTCCCCTGATGCAGTAGCTTTGAGCTCAGCGTTTGAAAACTCACTCCTGTGATGTAGGAGGTGAGCTCCTACGGACTGGACGGCTTAAGTAGGCAGGACTGACGAGCAGGATATCATCAACAGCTGAGTAACTGTGGAGAGATAGGAGCTGGCAATTAGCCGACAGCTGAGCGGCCAGCTCAGAGAAGGAAGGGCTGAGCCCAGCCCTGACAGTTCCATAGAGTCGAGGCTAGGTACAGGTGTTGGATGAGAAGACCTGATCCTAATGGTGTTCAATAAGGTTGAGGTCAGGCACTTGCAGTATCTCACAAAAGTGAGTACACCCCTCACATTTTTTTTTTACTATTTTCTTCTATCTTTTAATGTGACAACACTGAAGAAATGACACTTCGCTACAATGTAAAGTAGTGAGTGTACAGCTTGTATGACAGTGTAAATTGCTGTTCCCTCAAAATAGGTCAACACACAGCCATTAATGTCTAAACCACTGGCCCCTAAGTGAAAATGTCCAAATTGGGCCCAAATATTTTGTGTGGCCACCATTATTTTCCAGCACTGCCTTAACCCTCTTGGGCAGGGGTCTCCAAACTATGGCCCTTCAGTTGTTCAGGAATTACATTTCCCATCATGCCTAGTCATGTCTGTGAATGTCAGAGTTTTACAATGCCTCATGGGATGTGTAGTTCTGCAACAGCTGGAGAGCTGTAGTTTTGATATCTCTGCACTTGGACATGGAGTTCACCATAGCTTCACAGGTTGTCACTGGAGTCCTCTTCCACCCCTCCAGGATGACATCACGGAGCTGGTGGATGTTGGAGACCTTGCGCTCCTCCACCTTCCGTTTGAGGAGGCCCCACAGATGCTCAATAGAATTTAGGTCTGGAGACATGCTTGGCCAGTCCATCACCTTTACCATCAGCTTCTTTAGCAAGGCAGTGGTTGTCTTGGAGGTGTGTTTGGGGCCGTTATCATGTCGGAAGACCTGATCCCAAAGGTGTTCAGTATGTTTAAGGGCAGGCATTTATGTTGGATGAGAATATCTGATTCCAGTGGTGTTGAGTAGGGTTGAGGTCCGGTACTGGTGTTGGATCAGAAGACATGATCCCAAAGGTGTCCAGTAGGGTTTGAGGTCAGGTATTAATGTAGGATGAGAAGACTCAATCCCAAAGGTATTCAGTAGGGTTGATGTCAGGCACTGATGTTGGATAAGAAGACTCGATTCCAAAGGTATTCAGTAGGGTTGAGGTCAGTTACTGATGTAGGACGAGAAGACCTGATCCCAAAGGTATTCAGTAAGGTTGAAGGCAATTACTTATGCAGGATGAGAAGACCTGATCCCAAAGGTATTCAGTAAGGTTGAAGGCAATTACTTATGCAGGATGAGAAGACCCAATTCCAAAAGTATTCAGTAGGTTTTAATTCAGGTACCAATGTAGGATGAGAAGACCTGATCCCAAAGGATGTTCAGTAGGGTTGAGGTCAGGTAGTGATGTAGGATGAGAAGACATGATCCTAAAGGTGATCAGTAGTGCTGAGGGCAGGAACTGATATTGGATGAGAAGACCTTATCCCGGGGACCCCAAAATGTCAGGACGGGGCCCCTCAGAGAAAGCACCAGACCCTCCATCGCTGGATCTCCCCGATAATATCCCGGGGACCCCAAAGTAGGGTATGAGGTCAGGGCTCTATGCAGGACCCTCAAGTTCCTCCACACCAAACTGGTAAAACCATGTCTCTATGGAGCTGGCTTTGTACACAGGGGTACAGTCATGCTGGAACAGAAAGGGGTCTTCCTCAAACTGTTACCACAATGGTGGATGAGAATAATTTTTTTAAATGTATTTTGTATTTTATAATATTAACAGTACCATTCACTGGAAATACCTGAACCCAATCATTTGGAGAGGGGGCAAATACCTCTGTCCATATAGTGTACATATTAATGCATCATTACATGTTTGTTATTTTAAAAAAGTAGAACATAATACATATTGTACATGTGCTTCGTCTTTTAGGGTGTCACCAACCTCTTGGTTTATCATCAGGAAAAATCAAAGATTCACAGATAACTGCTTCAGGGCATTATGGTAAGAAATTAAAATATTTTTAAATAATTACTATAAAGGAAACAAAACAATCATATACAATAAGATAACCACCAATACATGGGTGCAACCCCAAATAAAATATATGACATATATTATGGGGGACAAGGTTTGTGGGCATCTGACCATCAAAACCTATACGAGCATGTTGGAAATTTCCATTCTGAAAACAAAGCATGGGCATTAACTTGGTTCCCCCTTTTGCGGCTGTCTTGATACAGCCACAAGAACATTTGTGAGGCCAGGTACTAGTGATGCAGGAGAAGACCTGGCTCACAATCGACATTCCTGGTTATCCTAAAGGTGTTCGATAGGGTTGAGGTCCGGGATGTGTGCATTTTGTTGTTACAATGAAAGTCATTGCAACAGCAAAGCTTTTATTTGCCATTAATGGGTTAACCATTCATGACAGATGTGAAGACTAGTGATCTGTGATCGGCTACAGCTAATCACATGGTACAGGGTGCTGTTATTTGCCCAGGTACACCATGATAGCTGTAGGTCAATCACAGCATAGGCAGCACAGCTGTTATGAATTCATTCATTCATAACAGCTTTGTAGACATTGCGATCATGTGATTGCACAGCGATCACATGATCACCGGACTTAGAGTATTGGGTTCCTCAATCTGCTGTGTCTGGCTGTCGCAGGGGGGTTGCGCTCCTAAACCAGGTGCAGGCACATCACGTACAGGTGCGTGATTGTGCCTGCATGTGCCAACCTGCCGCAGTATTTGTACTGTGGTAGGTCAGCAAGTGCATATTCTCTGCAGATTGAAAAAGTGTAAATGGTAAACAATAGGGAATTGTGACCACTAGGTGGAGCTAAGGAGCATACTTATTTCTTATGACACTCAGCTCCATCTAGAGACCATAATGTGGTATTGTCCCCAAACATTGACATTTTATTGTTTGTTTTCCATTAATGACATTTGATCTAAAGAGAATATAGCTTGATACCATCCGTTATTGCCCCGTTCACAAAAGATGAATTTAATTATTTTTTCACAAGAAATCAAAAGATGAATTTACATGCAGTTTTGATGTACGAACAGCTATGCAAAGTTTTTATGAATACATCCCATAGCCTTTGTATGCTGTACCATTGGCAGTAACATTCACTTGGAATCCCAAGCTCACTCATTTGAAGGGGGTTGTTGCGATGGTCAGGTGTCCACAATCCTTTGGCCATATAGTGTACTTTAGTAAAGCTGCTCACTCCATGGTCTCTCCACACTTAGGTGTTCCTAATGAGGTGGTGAGGTAGACTTCAAAGATAGGCCAAAGATAGGGTGCACCTAGCCAAAATAATGTTCTAAGATCTTGGGCATTTGGCTCAAGTTCCACGTAGGCTACTGTAAACACTGCTGGCATCCTTATACACCATGGCCTAGATATTTTTTTGTTGTTCTGTGGACTTTATGGCTTTATGGTCTTAAAGGCTAATGGACTTTAAAACTGGAGAGGTGATATTAACTGGTGATTTCAATTTTTGTATGGACCCGGCTTTGGACAGTACGTCCCGGGCACAGGAGTACATCCCGGGCACAGGGGGCAAATAAGAATGATTAAGCTCAAAATGCGTCAATGTCAAATCATGGATGTTTGGAGGGTGCAACATCCTAAAAAGCAGGACTATATGTTTTTCTCCCCTGTGCACGGGACGTACTCGAGACTGGACTACATAATGGAGGACCACAGGTTGCTGGACCAAGTGAAGGAAACCAAGATAGAAATCTCTACACTATCTGACCACTCCCCGGGTACATGGCGACTAAATGAAACCCTCCTACAGGATGAGAAAGTAGCAGAAACAGTTCATAGAGAAATAGAATTAAAAAAGAAAAAGAAGTTCCACGAAGCCTACTACTTTCTGGCACCCTTATTCACCATGGCCTAGATATTTTTTTGTTGTTCTTATGTACTGTATATGTTATGTTATGTATGTCGTTATCCTTTTACCTTTTTCTCAATAAAGGATCTTGGGTGCCATCCCTAGCCAGACTGGAAAACAGCGGGACTATAAACGCCTGGAGTGTAAACAGTCAGAATTCTTGGATTCAGGTGAGAGTTGATAAAAAAAAAAGTGCCAATTTGCTTGTAAATAGCATTTGTTGGTTTGGTAAATATCAGAACACTAAATAGTCTATTTATAACAAATCACACCAGTCTAAACTGTATTTCAGGGCATGGTGGGCCAACTTTTATTTAACAAAATGGAAAATTCCCATACGCATCAGTTGCCAATGCAGGGGTTTCCACCATCAACATGAAAAGTCAATTGAAAATGTGGAGCCATCTGGCTCTCTTGTTGGCAGCACCGTTGCTCTTCTTACCAGTTCCTCTGACTTTATTGTCCAGCTCCTCTGGTTGTTAGGCTTTAGTCGCAGTGCCTGCTTCACAGCCCACTGCTGGCCTCTGGATAGGGGTTTTCCTAACACCTCGATAGTAGCCTACCTGACTCCTGGAAACCTCCTTTTTCCTGCCTGGTGGCTGGGGCTCCTCTGACCCTTGGGTAAAACCTTCTGTCTCCTGACTCCTGGCTGGGCTTCTCTGACCCCTGGGTGAGACCCTCTTTCTCCTGACTGGGATCCTTTGACCCCTGGGTGAGACCCTCCAACTCCTGAGGGGCTCCACTGAGCCCTGAGTGGGACCCTCTGTCCTCCAACTCCTGAGGGGCTCCACTGAGCCCTGAGTGGGACCCTCTGTCTCCTGGCTGGGGTTCCTTTTGACCCTTGAGATCAGACCTTCTGTTTCTTGGCTCCTTGCTGGGGCTTAGGGTTGCCACCTCATCCCTTTAAAACCAAACACATATTAATTACACAGGTTCTGGAGCTAATTTAATGCAGGTAGGGCACTAAGTGGATTTACTTCCCTGTTAATCAGCCACAGAACCTGCATAATTAATACAGTGCCTTGAAAAAGTATTCATACCCCTTGACATTTTCCACATTTTGTCATGTTACATCCAAAAATGTAGATGTATTTTGTTGGGATTTTATGTTGTGACGGACCTAGCCGGGACACGGGCTGTTGGAGGGGACTGAGTGCGAGCCTGTTGCCTTGCGACTATGGGCCCTGGCATTTGGGGGAACAGTGCTCTTTGAGCTGCAAGCCTGGGACCCCTGAGCTGGTGATACTTGGATTCAGGTCCATGCTGGCCCCCCAATACACATAGAATCTGTATGTGTATTTGGCATATTAGCAAGAGACGCTAATGTGATGACTCATGAACTCCAGCCACCTGTCTGTTGGGTTAATGAGTATAGTCTGGCTTGTAGAAGCTTTTCACCTATTGTTGTGTGTGCTAATTAACCCTGCAATTGAATGATGGAGCCCAGTGTTGATTGAGATAATTAGCTCATGCTAATTAGGTTAGGCTTGAGTCATCTGTCAACTGTATATAAGTGTGACATGTCAAATAAAGATTCATTCCTGATGTACCCTACACTGGTGTTGTCTGGTGACTGGGTAAGCTAAGGGGGTCTTGGATTGTGTGGTACCGGACAGAGGAAGCAGTTACGGCGGACATCTTGGGTACGAGGTCCGTCACAATTGGTGGCAGCAGTGGGATCGTGCTTCCTTGTCGTGAACACATCCAAACCATCACCTGGATCCAAGACCCGCATAGCAGAGGTACAGATACGTCATCATGGAAGAGGAATTCGGAAGGAGGTTGCGAGAGATGCGGATACAGCACAGAGGACCAGTATCGGTGCAGGTCCTGCTGGGATGGTATGATTCTGTTCGCCTACAACTCTGGAAAGAAGCGCTAGCCTGTGAGCAGCGACACCAGGGAAAAGTTCTCCCCTCCATCCATGTAAGGTACTGGTCGCAGTATGAAGTACGAATGCTGTTATTGGGGGAACAACCGAAGCAGGAGTGGACAGCTGAGTTAAGCAGGCTGATCCGGGCAGAAATGCGTTTGGACGAGAGCTACAGAGCCCTCCGGTGGTATGTAGCACAAGTGTGCCCGTGGACAGCGGATGACAGGCCCACGGAAGGCTTTGATTATAATGGCCTGGGATTGTTGTACTGGAGGCTGTCCGAGGACCCCGACTTTGGGAGTGATCTGGAGTGGCGTTTGGAGGAAATAATGGAGCACAGAGAGCAAAGATTGAACATCTCGGAAGTGCTCTGGGCACAGGAAGATTTGGAGTTCCTGGCCGCTCAGGAATGGGAGCTGGAGATTGCCTACATACAGCTGCTAGACTCTGCTCAGCAGCAGGGTGGGGCTCCCTTTGCCTGGGACTATCAGGAAATACCAGCAGACAGCTCTGAAATCCTGGCTGAGGAGTCAGCAATGGGGCATAGTAACAGAGTGCTTTGCCCACCTGCCCCCGCAGCTATGGACGCGGAGGTCTTATGGCGGATGCAGCAAGTGCTGACTGACCTTGATGATCCTGTTACGGCACAAAACGAGGTTGGACGGAGGAATATGCCTGTCCAGCAGCATGCAAGAGAATCGGCAGTGGAAACTCTGGAGATTGCCGTCCCCAAACCTGAAGTGCTGACAATAGGGCAGAGCTCTGCTAACTGCTGCCCAGCATCAACAGCAGTATCTGGGGAGTTACAAGGAACTTCCCCAGCTGAAGCGCTGGTCACCGGACAGAGGGTCCAAGACCTCTGCCCCACACCTGTGTCAGTTTTGGAGGCTCAGGGTGAGAAGGTGGCGATCACTTCCCAGCAGCAGATACAGGGGGAGAAGGGTGAGGAGGTGGCAGTCCATCACGAGTTGCAGATCAGGGTTCAAGGAGAGAATGCAGTTGTCACCTCACAACTGCAGCTTGATCTGGTGTCAGTGGATGGGCCTGTGGTCTCCACTAACAGAAAACCAGCAGAAGTGCTGGCAACCGGGCAGAGTGCTACCAACCTCTGCCCAGCACCGGTAACAGCTGCGGAGTTCCAGGGAGCTGGGGCAGTCGGCCTCTCTCCCCAACAGTTAGCTGGAGCAGATGATGTAGGGAAGCTCCTACGCCCAGCTGAACTGCTGGCAACGGAACAGAGCGCTGCTGGCCTCTGCCCTCAACTGACACAGGACAGATTTCCTGTAAAGGTGGATGGGAATTCAGTCTCCACCTGTATACCCCAGGGATGCTGGGCGGTCGGCCCAGATCCCCAACAGCAGGATGGAGTGAGCCCAGTCACCCTGCCTTCTCTCCAGCGGCTGAAAAGACTCCAGGGAGAATGGCCAGTCCAGGCCTCTCCCCAGCGGCGGATATGTTCTATGAGAGAGGCAGAGGTTGGCTGGGTGAGTCATGCTCTGTTTGGAACAATTTGTTTGGGGTACTGTGTGGATACAGGCATTAGAGGACTGGAACCACTGACTAACTTCGGAGTCAACCCGTCTGGGGTCTCCTCCTGTGTTAGTCTCCTGCCGAAAGGGGAGAAATGTGACGGACCTAGCCGGGACACGGGCTGTTGGAGGGGACTGAGTGCGAGCCTGTTGCCTTGCGACTATGGGCCCTGGCATTTGGGGGAACAGTGCTCTTTGAGCTGCAAGCCTGGGACCCCTGAGCTGGTGATACTTGGATTCAGGTCCATGCTGGCCCCCCAATACACATAGAATCTGTATGTGTATTTGGCATATTAGCAAGAGACGCTAATGTGATGACTCATGAACTCCAGCCACCTGTCTGTTGGGTTAATGAGTATAGTCTGGCTTGTAGAAGCTTTTCACCTATTGTTGTGTGTGCTAATTAACCCTGCAATTGAATGATGGAGCCCAGTGTTGATTGAGATAATTAGCTCATGCTAATTAGGTTAGGCTTGAGTCATCTGTCAACTGTATATAAGTGTGACATGTCAAATAAAGATTCATTCCTGATGTACCCTACACTGGTGTTGTCTGGTGACTGGGTAAGCTAAGGGGGTCTTGGATTGTGTGGTACCGGACAGAGGAAGCAGTTACGGCGGACATCTTGGGTACGAGGTCCGTCACATATGTGATAGACCAACACAAAGTGGCACATAATTGTGAAGTGGAAGGAAAATGATAAATGGTTTTTACATTTTTTTTAACAAATATATATGTGAAAAGTGTGGCGTGCATTTGTATTCAGCCCCCTTTACTCTGATACCCCTAACTAAAATCTAGTGGAACCAATTGCCTTCAGAATTCACCTAATTAATAGAGTCCACCTGTCTGTTATTTAATCTCAGTATAAATTCAGATGTTCTGTGAATCCCTCAGATGTGTGTTAGA
Organism: Lithobates sylvaticus; assembly: GCA_028564925.1. Classification (NCBI taxonomy): domain Eukaryota; kingdom Metazoa; phylum Chordata; class Amphibia; order Anura; family Ranidae; genus Lithobates; species Lithobates sylvaticus. The sequence goes on along the minus strand of CM053033.1, from coordinate 17,260,615 downwards.
GAACCTTAGTGAACAAACAGCATAATGAAGGCCAAGGAACACACCAGACAGGTCAGGGATAAAGTTGTGGAGAAGTTTAAAGCAGGATTAGGTTATAAAAAAATATCCCAAGCTTTGATCATCTCACGGAGCTCTGTTCAATCCATCATCTGAAAATGGAAAGAGTATGGGACAACGGCAAACCTACCAAGACATGGCCGTCCACCTAAACTGACCGGCCGGGCAAGGAGAGCATTCATCAGAGAAGAGCCAAGAGGCCCATGGGAACTCTGGAGGAGCTGCAGAGATCCACAGCTCAGGTGGGAGAATCTGTCCACAGGACAACTATTAGTCGTGCTCTCCAAAAATCTGGTCTTTATGGAAGAGTGGCAAGAAGAAAGACATTGTTGAAAGTCATAAGAATTCCTGTTTGCAGTTTGCGTAAAGCCATGTGGGGGACACAGTAAACATGTGGAAGAAGGTGCTCTGGTCAGATGAGACCAAAATATAACTTTTTGGCCTAAAAGCAAAACGCTATGTGTGGCAGAAAACTAACACTACACATCACCCTAAACACACTATCCCCACCATGAAACATGGTGGTGTCAACATCATGTTGTGGGATACTTTCCTTCAGCAGGGACAGGAAATCTGGTCAGAGTTGATGGGAAGATGGATGGAGCAAAAACAGGGCAATCTTAGAAGAAAACCTGTACACACGATCGGACTATCCGGCGGACAATCCGCCCGTGTCTTGACTCAAAATTATCCGCCGGACTCGGCAGTCCGGCAGACAATCCGGCCGTCTGTGTGCTAGTCCGCAGGACTTTTGAAATGAACGGACTTGCCCACACACGGAGTAAAGTCCGTTCATTTTGACGGGACTAGCGAAGGAAGCCAATGTCGCCGCCTCGATTGGCGAGATTGACACCTTGCTAGCCCCGTCGCCTGGCATGGATTTAAAGGGGAACCCCTACGCCAAAAAAGTGGCGTGGGGTCCCCCCCAAAGTCCATACTAGACCCTTATCCGAGCACGCAGCCCCGCCGGTCAGGAAAGGGGGTGGGGATGAGCGAGCGCCCCCCCCTCCTGAGCCGCACCAGGCCGCGTGCCCTCAACATGGGAGGGTGCTTTGGGAAAGGGGGGGTCCTGCGCCCCCCCACCCAAAAACACCTTGTTGTTGATGAGGACAAGGGCCTCTTCCCGACAACCCTGGCCGTTGGTTGTCGGGGTCTGCGGGCAGGGGGCTTATCAGAATCCGGGAGCCCCCTTTAATAAGGGGGCCCCCAGATCCCTGCCCCCCACCCTACGTGAATGAGTATGGGGTACATGGTACCCCTACCCATTTACCTGAGGGAAAAAGTGTTAAAAAAAAAACACAAGTATTTAAAGTAGTTTATTAGACAGCTCCGGGGGTCTTCTTCCAACTTCGGCGGTCTTCTCGCCATCCTCCTCCGCTATCTTCTGCTCTTTTACCGCTCTTTTACTAGCGGAGGAGCCCGGCTTTTGTCGCCGCCACCTGGGGGTCTTCTTCCGACTTTGAGGGTCTTGTCCCGCTCTTCATTTCTTCTGCCGGGCCTCCGCTATCTTCTTGCAGCTCTTTTACTAGCGTTGGCCCGGTCTTCTGGTTCATCGCTGTCGATGTGGCCGCCTTCTTCTTCTTTTCTTCTTTTTCCTTCCGATGTTGACACAACGCTCTCTCCAGTCACAATGGCAGGGACGCGTTGCGCGCCGACTTATATAGGGGTAAGGGGCGGGGTCACCGAGTGATGTCACATGGTGACCCCGCTCCTTATGATGTCACAGTCCCAGGGGATGCTGGGACTGTGACATAACAAAAAAAGAATATCATATTTCTGGGGTGGGTTGGGGATTTAGAATGGAGTCCGGATTTGGGCTTCAAACTGGATCTCCAGCCAAGACTTCCAGGCCCAGATGGGGGCTAGAAGACATCAGGAAAAGGTACATATAAAATAAAAAAAGGACACTATACGGTCATTGAAGCTTTAAAGGGGGATCCTCAGGGGAGGAGCATGCAGCCTGGACTTGGGCTTCAAAGTGGATCTCCAGCCAAGACTTCCAGGCCCAGATGGGCTAGAAGACATCAGAAAATTGTATTTTTTTTTAAAGAATATCATATTGCTGGGGTGGGTTGGGGATTTAGAATGGAGTCTGGAGTTGGGATTCAAACTGGATCTCCAGCCAAGACTTTCAGGCCCAGATGGGCTAGAAGACATCAGGGAAAGGTACATATAAAATAAAAAAAGGATACTATACGGTCATAGAAGCTTTAAAGGGGGATCCTCAGGGGAGGAGCTTGCAGCCTGGACTTGGGCTTCAAAGTGGATCTCCAGCCAAGACTTCCAGGCCTAGATGAGCTAGAAGACATCAGAAAATGTTTTTTTTTTTTAAAAGAATATCATATTGCTGGGGTGGGTTGGGGATTTAGAATGGAGTCCGGAGTTGGGCTTCAAACTGGATCTCCAGCCAAGACTTCCAGGCCCAGATGGGCTAGAAGACATCAGGAAAAGGTACATATAAAATAAAAAAAGGATACTATACGGTCATAGAAGCTTTAAAGGGGGATCCTCAGGGGAGGAGCTTGCAGCCTGAACTTGGGCTTCAAAGTGGATCTCCAGCCAAGACTTCCAGGCCCAGATGGGCTAGAAGACATCAGAAAATTGTATTTTTTTTTTTTTAAAAGAATATCATATTGCTGGGGTGGGTTGGGGATTTAGAATGGAGTTGGGCTTCAAACTGGATAGATGGGCCAGAAAAAAGGTACATATGAAATAAAAAAAGAATACCATACTGTCATAGAGGCCTTAACAGGGGGAATTCCTCAGGGGAGGAACAGGAAGCCTGGGGTTGGGCTTTAAAGCTGTTCTCCAGCCAATACTTTTATACCCAGATGCACTAGAAGAAATCAGAAAAAGATATATACCAAAAAAAGGATACCATGCTGCAATAAAGGGCTTAAGGGGAGATCCTCAGGGGAGGAGCTTAGAGTCTGGAGTTGCTGGATCCACTCGAAAGTGGATCTCCATCTAAGACTTCCTTACTCAGAAAGACCAAGACCTCTTGGGAGGAGAGGACTTTGTAAGGTAAGCATGCCAACATGTGCATAAATGCTGAACATACTTACTCCTCATTATGGAAGGAGCCCTTAGGGGCCCAAAAATTAAGTTTTACTTAAAAGTGCTAGCCAGTAATGTTCCAATGGACCATTGGAGAAGAAGATCACCCTACTGTAGGAAAATTAACATCTCAAGACCTTTGAGGCGTCATTATTGTATATGGCCCAGGGAAAGGGGCTAATACTGCATAGAAGACTTAGGAAACCCCCAGATAAGGTAGATGCAAATATGGAGGATAAGCAGCTAAATAATAATTTTGTTTCATTGTCTATTATTTCAGGTGGATCTTCTGGCACCTATGGTGATTCACGCCATACAAACTCAAGGCGCTCGACAGAAATTCCTTACCCTGTACATATCCCAATATATTATCTTCTATAGCCTGAATGGAGAAAAGTGGAGCCAGTACCAAGGGAACACCAGTAGTAATCAGATGGTATGTATGTATTTTTGCTGCAGTTGGAAAAAACAGACATCTTATATTGTTGAATTGCAGTACACAATTGTACAATTGAAGTACACGTCAAGCCAAAAACTCTTTTTTTTTTTTTAAATTAGTGGAGAAGGATTAGAGCCCCTGTTAGATGTTTGCTGCTATGTAAGGTAGACTGGCTTGCACAGACTGGTCCCAGTTGCCCCAGACTGAATCAATAGGCCTATAGCTAAAATGTAAAATTGTTTTGATGCATAAGAAGAATACATGTGTGGGTGGCTGAGTTGAGTCCTTTTTTTTTATTTATTTTCATTTTTTACATTTTACCTTTTAGTATTACTTTCATGCAAATATTATTTGCTTCCTTTTGATTATTGATTTGCTAAATGGTATCTGTTGATCCTTTTTTTTAATTTATTTTTATTTTTTACATTTTACCTTTAGTATTACTTTAACCGCTTCCCGACCGCCCACTGTATATATACGTCCTCAGAAGGGCACGGGCAGGCAAAAGGACGTGTATATACGTCCCCTTAAATTGCCTAGCCGTGGGTCGTGCGCGCGCCCCCGGGGGTCGCGCTCGCGACCCGGTTGGGAGCTCCGTGACCACGGCCGCGGGACCAGCGGACCCGATCGCCGCTGGTGTCCCGCGATCGGGTCACGGAGCTGAAGAACGGGGAGAGGTGTGTGTAAACAAACCTCTCCCGCGCTTCCTACTCTGCCTGTCATTGATCGGCTGTTCCCTGTCATAGGGAAAGCCTATCAATGACGTCAGACGTCAGCCCCGCCCCCTAATAGTAAAAAAAATACACACGTCACAGCCCATAACCCCTCCCCTCCCCCTAGTGGTTAACTCTTACACTGCCAGTGTCATTTATACAGGAATCAATGCATTTTTAAATAGCATTGATTGCTGTATAAATGACAATGGTCCCAAAAATGTGTCAAAAATGTCCGATGTGTCCGCCATAATGTCGCAGTCACAATAAAAATCGCTGATCGCCGCCATTACTAGTAAAAAAAAAATATTAATAAAAATGCTATAAAACTATCCCCTATTTTGTAAACGCTATAACTTTTGCGCAAACCAATCAATAATCGCTAATTGTGATTTTTTTTTACCAAAAATATGTAGAAGAATACGTATCGGCCTAAACTGAGGAAAAAAAAAAATTTTTTATATATTTTTTGGGGATATTTATTATAGCAAAAAGTAAAAATTATTGCATTTTTTTCAAAATTGTCGCTCTATTTTTGTTTATAGCGCAAAAAATAAAAACCGCAGGGGCCATCAAATACCACCAAAAGAAAGCTCTATTTGTGGGAAAAAAAAGGACGCCAATTTTGTTTGGAAGCCACGTCGCACGACCGCGCAATTGTCAGTTAAAGCGACGCAGTGCCGAATCGCAAAAGGGGCCTGGTCCTTTGGCTGCCAATTGGTCCGGGGGGTGAAGTGGTTAATGCAAATATATTCTTCCTTTTGATTATTGATTTGCTAAATGGTATCTGTTGATCCTTTTTTTTTTATATATATATTTTACCTTTAGTATAAGTTTAATGCAAATGTAATTTGCTTCCTTTTGATTATCGATTTTGTTAAATAGTATCTGTTGATCCTTCCAGAAATCGTGTAATCTAATGACATCCTGTGATCTATGCCTCTGCTGTACTCCTTAACATTATTTCCAGCGCTCTATAGACTACAAAACACCCCCCTCCATGTTATTAAGGTGAGACAAGGGGAGGTGTTCTGTAGTCCTGTCTTAGGGTGACAACGCTGCTCCTACATAAAGTTCAGTGAGTGAGCGATGTCACGCTAGGACAGGAAGAAAGAAAATAATGCAGCCATCACATCTGGACTGGTTAGCTGCAACCTATGCATGTGAGTGTGATGCATTTTGGGATGATGTGCGTTCTGGAAAATACACCGTCTGGGCATGCGCATGCGTGGGTAATGACTCGTGCAAAAGAGTAATTGGCATTTACACAAGTACAATCGCCTGCAGCCATGCACTTCTATGGCCGACTTGTACGTGTCACCTGTGTCTCCCCGGGCGCTGAAAGCGCTGCAAGCTTTATGTTGGAGCTCCCTTGACCCTGCAAGCATTCGCACGCTTGTACCCTAAGGCTGCATTCACACCTGAGAGTAGCGTCTTTGAACCAGGGTTTTTTTTTGCATGCTTTCTCGTTCGTTTTTGCACGTTTGTATGCAGAGTTTTTGGGCTTTGGCTGTTTTTTTGGAAAACTATTATCTGTTGCATCATTTGTTGCTAGGTATTTCAGATTTTTTTTAGCTTTTTCATTAGCTTTTATTTTTTCTTTTATTATTATTAATTTATTATTATGTTTTCACTTTAGGGTAAGGGGTTTAAGTTCGGTTTAGGTTAGGAGTTGGGGTTAGGGTTATTTATATTATTTATTTTTTATTGTATTTTTATTATTATTATTATTATTATTATTATTATACAAATAAATACACAAAGAAATAAAAATCATAAATACATTTTATTTTATTTATTATTATACGAATAATAATAAGTTAATAAATAAATGTAAATTAAATACACAAATAAATAAAAAAATAAAAAAATTCAATAAATGAATTCTAAGTAACAATAAATAAATAATTAACCCTTAACTTTAACCCTTACCCCTTAAAAAATTTTATAATAATAAATAACTAAACTCCCTAACCCTAATGCCCTGTACACACAATCGGACATTCCGACAACAAAATCCATCGGATTTTTTCCGACGGGATGTTGGCTCAAACTTGTCTTGCATACACACGGTCACACAAAGTTGGTCGGAAATTCCGAAACGTCAAGAACGCGGTGACATACAACACGTACGACGAGCCAAGAAAACTGAAGTTCAATAGCCAGTGCTGCTCTTCTGCTTGATTCCGAGCATGCGTGTGACTTTGTGCGTCGGAAATTGCATACACACACGATCGGAATTTCCGACAACGTTGTTGGAAAATATTTTAGATCCAGCTCTCAAACTTTGTGTGTCGGAAATTCTGATGGAAAAAGTGCGATGGAGCCTACACACAGTCGTAATTTTTCCGACAACAAGCTCCGATCGCACATTTTCCCTCGGAAAGTCCGATCGTGTGTACAGGGCATAACACAAAATAATTACTATTATTATTACTATTATTATTATTATTATTTTAATAAAATGTATTTTTTTGTTTGAGTTTGGCTGTTGTTATTTTATTATTATTATTAAATAATAATAATAATAATGTATTTAATATTTTTTTAAGGTTAATTATTATTTATTAATGTATTATTACATATTATTCATTTATTTTACTTATTTATTATACATTTTTGTTATTTATATATTTATTTTACATTTATTTATTCATATATTATTACTATCCTATATACTCGAGTATAAGCCGACCCGAATATAAGCCGAGGTACCTAATTTTACCACAAACAACTGTGAAAACGTATTGACTCGAGTATAAGCCTAGGGTGAGAAATGCGCAGCTACTGTGGAAAAGAGGGTCAACAATGCCCATTTGCAGCCTCACTGTGCCCATTTGCATGCCTCACTGTGCCCATTTGCAGCCATAGGTCCCCCAAACTTCAAACTTGGTAGTTAAGGGTCCCTAGGTGCCCCCTAGCTGCAGCCAAAATTTGGGGTCTCTGGACCCAAAGGGTCCCGAAATGACATTGCTGCAGATGGACACAGTTGACCGACTTTGGGGCCCTGTATCTCGGGGTCACTTGGTGCTAGGAACCCCATCTTTGGATATGTTGTAGTGCTAGTTCCACTGGGTTTGAATACCAAATTTAGGGTTCCTAGTACCAAGTGTCCCCGAGATAAGGGGCCCCAACTTCGGGTCAGTAAATGTCAAGCACTTTTCTGCAGCAGAGAATGACATTTTCTGAACCGACTTTGGGGCCCCGTATCTTGGGGTCACTTGATGCTAGGAACCCCATCTTTGGATATGTTGTACTTGGTTGGCACACCAAATTTGGGGTTCCTAGCACCAAGTGGCCCTGAGATACGGGGCCCCAAAGTCGGGTCGAAATTATTATTTTTTTGCTGCAGAAAAGTGCTTGACTCCAGTATGAGCTGAGGAGGGCACTTTCAGCACAAAAAAATGTGCTGAAAAACTCGGCTTATACTCGAGTATATACGGTATTTCTTTTTTTACTTTACGCGCATTTCCATTCATTTCTATGGGAATACAAACACGCCAAAAATGCCCAAATCTGCCCGATTCGAGGAAAAAAAAAAAAAAAAAAAGCTCCAGAACTTGTTTGATCTTCACATTTTTTTTTTTTTCTCCATCAGCGTTTTTGAGCTTCAAGCAGATAATTTATCAGGTGTGAATGGGGCCTTAACGTCATGATTTTCACATTTCGATCTTTTTTTTTTTTTCCAACTTTGTTAAATTGGTCACTTAATGATTTGACTTTGTTTATCTGCAGGTATTTTTTGGAAATGTCGACGCCTCTAGTATTCGAGAGAACTCTTTTAATCCTCCTATCATCGCTCGTTTCATAAGGATCCACCCGATGCACACTGGAAGTAGGGCAGGCCTGAGGATGGAACTTTTTGGCTGTGACCTTACTAGTGAGAATTTATATCATTGATTTTATATTTATTTATTATAAATCTTATTAATGAAGGTATAAAGACTTGTAACATTAATATGAACCTTTACTTTTGCCCTAGCGGCAGCACTTGCCCCCCTTCCATTCAGGGGAGGGCTGGGCTGGGGGACAGAGTGGCAATTGCCCCCCAGGCCACGGCCAGTGCTGCTATTTTTATGCCTGCAGCGGTCGGCCACTTTGACATTCCGGGAGTTGTAGTCCACACTCAAGCTCCCAAGCAGCGCAGAGGAAACTACAACCCCCAGAGACCAGAGCCTTGTAGGCAGGGTGCCAGTGACTGGCTCGGGCTGTGAGGCAGGGTGCTGGCTTGCGCTGGCCATGGCGTGCAACCTGAGCTGCCAGGTAAGATACCCTGACACCCCCAGCTGACCCCCACATCCCACCCCCCCATACACCCCATTTACCCTGTCCCAGTGATCAGGCTGCATTGTATGGGCACTGGTGAGACTGCATTTATGGACACTGGTGAGGCTGCATTGATGGGCACTGATGAGGTGGCACTGATGAGGCGACATTATTGGGCACTGATCAGGCTGCATTAAGGGGCACTGGTGAGGCTGCATTGAAAAAACAGCTGGGCATGGATGGTGAGCTGATTTGGTGGTTCAATGGGCCACTTAACTGGACTTGCCCCCCCCCCCCCCCCCAGGCCTAAGGCTTTCAGCCCTCCCCTGCTTCCATTGCTTCCTTCCTTTCCATTAGCTTCATCCCCCAGGCCAGGCCGGCTAAAGAAAGTGACATCGGAAAAGGGAAGTGAAATGCGTTACATGTCACTTCCGGGTTCTTAGTAGGAAGGAGAGAGCAGTGAACGGATGTTCTCTAATCTCCCCTCCTCTTCTTAGTGGCACCTGCCAATGCTGGTCCACTGATAGGAGCACGGAAGCCTGGGTGGGTGGGGGAGGGGGGCAGTATTGCCAGGCAGGGCCAGTACAAGGGGTGGACAGGAGGGGCAGCGGCCCTGGGCACTGTGCTATCATGTGAGGTGGGGGTGCCACAAGAAGGGGATTTGTGTAGGAAGGGGGAATTTAGGGGGCAGCAGGGAGTAAGTTTTCTCCTAAGAGGGTTTTTTTTTTTTTGAGGGGTGCTAAGAGTGTGGATGTAAGGGAATTTGTGTCAGGGGAAAGAAGATTTGTGCTAGGACGGGGTATTTGGGGGATATTTGTTTTGGAAGGGGGAATTTTAAGTGGGGGGGGGGAATAAGATGTATACTAGGAGGCAGACGTCCCAACCTGCAAAAACTCATTTCAGGGAGGTGGCGCTTCGCGCCCGCAACACAGCGAGTACAAAGAAGGGCAACAAAGCTAATAAAGGGTCTGAAGGATATTAGTTATGAGGAAAGGTTGTGAGCACTGAACTTATTCTCTCTGGAGAAGAGACGCTTGAGAGGGGATATGATTTCAATATATAAATACAGTACTGGTGATAAAACTTTTTTGCGGAAGGAAGTTTAACAAGACACGTGGCCACTCATTAAAATTAGAAGAAAAGAGGTTTAACCTTAAACTACGTAGAGGGTTCTTTACTGTAAGAGCGGCAAGGATGTGGAATTCCCTTCCACAGGCAGTGGCCTCAGCGGGGGGCATCGATAGTTTTAAAAAACTATTAGATAAGCACCTGAACGACCGCAACATACAGGGATATACAATGTAATACTGAGATATAATCACACACATAGGTTGGACTTGATGGTCTTTTTTCAACCTCACCTACTATGTTACTATATGGCATACAGTCGGTAGCAGAGCTGACTTAATGAATGGGAACACCTGGGCACTGTCCAGGAGCCGCAGCTGCATGGGGGGCCCATGATCAGGGCCAGGAAAAGGTTGGGGGGATGTGGGCTATGTGTTGGAGAAGTGCACTGGCAATTTGTCCACTCATGACGATTTTCTTTGATAGGAGTAACTGCAATGTTACTCCTGTCAGAAGGAACAGCGTCTGGCTTCCACTGGAGAGAGGACTCAGCTTTCTCCACCCTCCTGTAGGGGGCGAAAGAGAGCCAGGACTGAGACTGAGATCTCACCTCAGTCTCAGCATAGGAGAGGAAGGAGGAACTGCCTTCTTTGCAGGTGGGAACAACATTTGTAATCTGTAAGGGGGAAGAGGAGGGGGGCACAACTCTGATGGATGGGACACCTGATGTATGGGGAAACTGATGTATCCCCATACATCAGGTTCCCCCATTACAGTTTCCCCATACATCAGGTGTCCCAACCTGATGTATGGGGGCACTGTGATGGGGGGACCTGATGTATGGGGGCACTGTGATGGGGGGACCTGATGTATGGGGGCACTGTGATGGGGGGACCTGATGTATGGGGGCACTGTGATGGGGAACCTGATGTAAGGGGGCATTGTGATTGGGGAACCTGATGTAAGGGGGCACTGTGATGGGGAACCTGATGTATGGGGGCACTGTGATGGGGGAACCTGATGTATGGGGGCACTGTGATGGGGGAACCTGATGTAAGGGGGCACTGTGATTGGGGAACCTGATGTAAGGGGACACTGTGATTGGGGAACCTGATGTAAGGGGGCACTGTGATTGGGGAACCTGATGTAAGGGGACACTGTGATTGGGGAACCTGATGTAAGGGGAAACTGTGATGGGGGAACCTGATGTAAGGAGGCACTGTGATGGTGACACCTGATGCAGGCTGGTAGGTGCCCCAGTGCATTATTTTGCCCAGGGGCCCATGATGCTATTAAGATGGCACTGGTCGTGGCAATAAAGGTGTGGTATTAGGGTGGTTATACTCATGTGGCAGATGTGTTTTCCAATAAGTTATGCCAGCCCAAGATGCATTTTAGGGCCTGGCAGCCCACTTTTATTAAAAAGAACAGCACAGTTCACAAAGTAAATCAGTTGCCCACACAGGGGTTTCTACCATTAACAACAGCAGTCAAATGAAAATGCCAAACCACCTGGCTCCCTTGTCAACACCACTGCTGCTCTTATCAGTTCCTCTGACTGCATTCACAAATCCAAAGGGAGCACCCAGAGTGTATGACAAAGGTATATCTGTAAGTGGTAAAACCATCCTCCACCAACACCACAGCAAACTAGGCCTCTTACCCTCAGGAATGTACCACTAGATTATAGGTGGTCTAACAGTGCCCTGTCATCCATCTTGCATGTTTCTGTTCACCAAAGGCTGCATAAAGATTATGGTTCAAATTCTGTTATCCCCTCTGATGTGTTCTGGCTTCACCTAACGTGTTTCGTCATAATAGATGTCATCAGGGGCGTCGGTTACGATGAAACGCATTGGGTGGAGCCTGGACACATGACGTCGCTGTTCATGTGGACCATGCCCATTTTGTTGCTTGGAAACTTATATGAAATTTATATAGTGTGTGTGAGTATTCTGACAATCTTTAAATAAATATTTAAGTGTTTTTACTTACTACATTATGAGGCGGTCTTTGTTCTCCTTTTGACACACATGTATGGTAATCTGACCTGTGGAGAAACACTCTCAGAGGGGATAACAGGATTTGAACCATAATCTTTGTGCAGCCTTTGGTGAACAGGAACATGCCAGACAGATGACTGAGCGCTGTTAGACCAGTGTTTCTCAACTCCAGTCCTCAAGGCGCCCCAACAGGTCATGTTTTCAGGATTTCCCTCAGATGAAAAGGCTGTTGTAATTACTAAGGCAGTGAAACTATAGAAAATCACCTGTGCAAAATAATGGGAAGCCTGAAAACATGACCTGTTGGGGCGCCTTGAGGACTGGAGTTGAGAAACACTGTGTTAGACCAGCTATGATCTAAAGATCCATGACTGAGGGTAAGAGGCCCAGTTTTCTGTGGTGTTGGTGGAGGATCGTTTTACCATTTACAGATATACCTTTGTCATACACTCTGGGTGCTCCCTTTTGGAATTTTTGGAAACTCTTTGAATGGACTTTTATAATAAGCGTTGCATTTTATTTAGATGTTTGGCTCATTGTTACCCATAATTTATGCTAGCTGCTTTTTTTTTAATGTAATTGTGTTAACCTGAGCGCATGTGGAGTTCTTATTTATACTCTGCCTGTAATGTCCAGCTCTCCTTGTTCACTTGCTCACCTAAAGAGGAGCTCCAGGCTCCCCCCAAAAAATAAAAATTCAGGAGCTACAAATACTGTAGCTGCTGACTTTTAGCATAGAGGACACTTACCTGTTCAGGGATCCAGCAATGCCCTCGCCTGAGCCAATTCGGGTGGAGGTGCAGCCAGTTGAGTAAGGGGAACCAGCAGTGAAGCCTTGCGGCTTCACAGCCAATTTCCTACTATCCATGCATGAGCCTCGCTGCACTTTGTGAATGGTCCTGGAGTCTTCTGGGACCTGTGATGTGTCCCAGAAGGGTGTGGGGGAAGGGATCATCCGGTTCAGATTGCCGCGGCGCATCTGACTGAAAGTGGGAGCCGGTACCTGTCAAAACCAGGTACCCGCTCCCCCCCCCCCCCACCCAAAAGCGCCAAATGTGGCAGTGGAAGGGGAGGGAGGATGCAAACAAGCAGAACTTCCCCTTTACCCTTTGGCTGTAGTGCCCTGCTGCATGGCCTACTCCTGGCCCCTGGATAGGGGTTCTTCTGACACCCCAATAATACCTGACCTGAGTCCTGGAATGAGCCCTCCTGTCTCTTGACTCCTGGCTGGGGCACCTCTGACCCCCTGTGTGAGACCTTCTGTCTCTGAATTGGAAGCTGTCTCCAAACTGTGGGAGCCCTGGGCTATCCTCAGGCTTAATTATATAACGACCCTGCACACCTGAGTACTCACGCAGGCTGTAGGTATTTAGTAAAATCCAGACACTGGATTGAAGGTTTAGTCCCAACTCAAGGCCTTCAAACTCCAGGCCCCAATCCTGGACTACAGTCCCAAGAAAGCCAAAAACACAGCTTTCTCGGCTTAGAACCGATAGCCTGGGATTTTGCATTAAGCCTTAATGCAAATCCTGTGTCATTTTTTCCTGCATTTTCACAGTGGCAGGCCATCACACTGTCACAAAGGGTTAATTGACACTCGCAGGTCTTGCCCCTCCCCCCCAGGGGCCTAGAGCTTGAAGGTTCCAAAGTGTCTTGAGTGGGAACCTTCAATCTTGTGATTGAACACGGAAGGAGAAGCGGCAGATTAATAAACGTATTTCTCTGACGCTCTGCTCTCTCTTCCTATCAGCATGCGACACAATGAAATAGGCTCCTTTGTGTTGTTTCTTGTTTTCCTAATCTGAGCTCTGCTGTACATGGGATTGATACCAGGTCAAATCCAGGTACTTTCCTTGATTGGTCTATGTCTGGAGTTTATTAATATAGCTATTTATATGATGTTCACCACTTTACGCAGCGCTTTGCATATTGAATGCACCTTGCATACATACACATACTATGACCAATTGAGGCAGGAGCTCAGTAACCTACCAGCATGCCTTTGAGGTGGGGAGGGGGGGGGGGCAAAAGGAAACCCACACAAGCACAAAGAGAACATGCAAACTCCATGATTTGGACTGAGGACCCTAGTGCTGCAAGGCAGGAGTACCAACCACTCAGCCACTATGCTGCTCCACGGCTTTAAATTTGTATAGCCAGTCACCTGTGGATCAGTTACGAAATCTTAAAGGAGGAAAATGCGGGGGTATGGGACTTCTCAACTTTGGCCGACACTATAAAGCATCAATAATTATCTGCTGAGGCCATGTTTTTGTAGCAGGTCCACCATATTAGGTAGAACCCAGCCTAGGTATGCCTATCGTCACAAATGCCATTCAACATATGTGTAATATTTTGGTGGGTCATTCTGTATGTAAACTAGCTGTCCTTTTTGCTCTCCCCTCCAGGTTGCTCCATGCCTCTTGGTATGCAGTCCGGAGCTATCATTCCATACCAGCTGTCTGCCTCCTCTTCTCTTCACTCTGTCTTCTCTTCCTGGGTTCCAAATTTGGCAAGGTTGAAGCAGCAAGGTCGAATTAATGCCTGGAGGCCACAGGTAAGTGTTCCTCGTCCTGCTCCATGATCTGCTCCTGGCCTTGTTTCATTATCTGGTCTGCTATAATGGCTAGGTAGACTGTATGGGCACCATATGTGGGCACCCAACTATCTCAACTCTACAAGCTTGTTGGGACATACCATTCCAAAACCATGGCCATTGATATGGTGTTGCCCTCCCTTTGCCACTGTAACATCCTCCACTCCTCCTTGCATAAGGTTCTGGAGGATGTCTGTGAGAAGTTGTACCCATTTGTGAGGTCAGGTACTCATACCTCCCAACTTTGTAAGTTAAAAATGAGGGACACCATGGGACCGAAAAGAAATGCGCCTGCAATGGGACGTATCCATGGGGAGAAATCGTAGTTCTCTTTTTTTTACGTTTTCTCTCTTAAACTGTTCCCTTGCATCACATTAAACCCCCCCCCCCCCCCCCCCCTTGCAGATTATCCCATGGTTTTTGGACTTCTTATTAGCTTCCAGAGGGCCTCTGTCCTGGAAGGGTAACCGATAGTAGTGACCTTCTGGGTGGTGTTTGCGTATTACTAATTGCAACCAAATTGACCAGTGGTCCCCAAATTGTGGCCTTAAAGTTTTGCTTGCCCCTAGGGCACTATTTCATCCACAACTGACACTCCAGAGGTTACACCATTCCTCCCACTGTCACCAATGGTGGGGCACTATTCCTGCCACTGAAACCAATGGTGGGGTACCATTCCTCCCACTGAGACATGGTGGGGCACTATTCCTCCAACAGATGCCAATGATGAGATGCTATTCCTCACACTGATAGGGAGGGCCCTAATATTCCCAGTGATACCAACAATGGGGAGCTTTTTTTCCCACTGATGCCAACAATGGGGCACTATTACTCCCACTAAAACCAATGATGGGGAACTGTTTACTTCCACTGAGACTGGGGCAATTTATACTCCCACTGGCCAAAGTCTGGCCCCCCAAAAGTCTGAAGGACAGTAAATTGGCCCTCTGGAAAGTTTGGAGACCCCTGGTGTAGACAAAGCAAGCGGGAGTAAACACCCTTCACTTCACCCTTCATATCCTACATGTATTGTAGTCTGTTTCTAAAAGGACTTCCTACGAGGTCCACGGAAGTGACTTCAAGTAGGTTCGCATTTCTGTTTTATTCTAAATACTGTCTGTAAGATTTGATGGAATAATGTATGGAGCACTTCTTGACGATTGATTCTGTCCGATATGTCTTCTCGTGTTGCTTTTAAGAGGTTTCTGACATAAATGCGCGCCATGCTGAAAATGGGCGTGACCAAGTTGTGTCTTAATATTGGGCGTGCCTTAAAGGAGCATGGTCAACTAAAGTTCTAAACCTCCATATGATATACATTGTACATAGTCTGCAGTGCTTGTAGCCAAAACACTCCATATTTACTGTGCTATAAACGAGAGCCTACCTTACATAAACCTAAAGGATCAATAAAAAAAAAACCTGCTACATATTACGTATTTAACTTTATTTCACTTATGCTCCCACTTCTTTCCTCAAGGTTGTATAATAAGTTCCCACGGTCTCTCTTGATAAAACAATGTTATTGTCCCGATAAAACAATGTTATCTTTCTTGTGTAAACCACTAATCCATCATGAAAGTTCTCGTTTACCCAAGTCATGGTAGATCTAGTAATAGTTATTCATATTTAACTGGACTTGTTCTGTAATTGCTGGCTGTTTAAAGGTCCTTTCAACATTAAAGAACAAGAACAGTTGAATAAGACTAACTACTGGGTGGGTACTGGGTGATGGGATCTACTATTCTCATCACCCAGTACCAGGACAAGGCCACCCAGCGCCCAGGGCAAAGATGGCAAACCTTGCCCCCCTCCTTCCCTAAAGCCCCATAAACACGGTCGGATTTTCCCATGGATTCTGTCCTATCTGACAATGTTGTCGGAAAATCCGACCGTGTGTAGGCACCATCGGACAGTGTACGTCGGATTGTCCGACGGACAAAGTCCTATCTCCTGCTGGATAGATTTTTCGACAACAAAGTCCGATCACACCAAATCCGATCGTGTGTATCGAATTCCGACGGACAAAGTGCTACGCATGCTCAGATCACATTACAAGACCAAAGCTATTGGCTACTAGCCTCTACGTAGTCCCGTCGTAGGCAACAAACGTCACCACGTTCAGAATGATCGGATTTTCCGACAACTTTGTCCGACCGTGTGTATGCAACACCAACATCGGACAAAGTACGACGGACATGATCTGACGGACCTGGTCCTCGGATAATCCGCGCGTGTGTATGGGGCTTTAGGGTTAGTGTCAGGGCACCCACGTCCCAGCAATAAACCATTGTGCCCAGGGAAGCCGCCCCTCTCTGCCCACCCCTTGTCCCGGCCCTGCCATCACCCTGCATGTAATTGAGATGTACATACGTAGACTTATTTGAAGTCCAGTCTGGGTGACAACCATTCAATAGAAATAAGATATACCTGTGCTCAAATCAAAATCGCCTATACATATAAAGTATATTGAACCCATTAGGTGCTAAAGGGGTTTGACCACATGTTAACACTAAAACATCTGAATGAACCCTTTGCACACTGCTGTACACTAGTTCGAGCAAACTTTGCAAAAGTTTACATTTATTGCAATACATGTTTAAGCCGGCCAACTGCGTCAAAGTAATCCCTCTCTGGCCAGTCCCTACTCTACTCTATTTTGCTCTGCAAAGTACTTTCTTTATGATTGCATACCTCAGCAGATATAGTGCCAATATGGGGCAAAAAGGAACAAGTCGTAGGAGGGCTACAGGTTCAGGTCTGGTCATTGACCTGCACAGTGTAATAGAAATAAGATATTCCTGTGCTCAAATCTAAATAGCTTACACCAGTGGTCTCCAAACTGCAGCCAGGGGGCCGAATGCGGCCCTTTGATACCTGTATCTGGCTCTTGGGGCAATATTCCTTGTACTGATATGAGGCACTGTTCCTTCTACTGACACCAACTATGGGTCAATAATGGTTCCTGCACTGACACCAACAGTGGGGCACTATTCTTCCCACTAATACCAATGATGGGGCACCATTCCTTTTACTGACACGAACTATGGGGCACTATTCCTCCTACTGACACCAATGATGGGGCACTAATATTTCCACTAATATTTCCAAAGATAGGACATTGTTTACTCCTGCTGATGCCAGGACATTGTTTACTCCTGCTGATGCCAGCACATTTTTGACTCCCTAAAGTCTGAAAGACTGTGAACTGGTCTTTGTTTAGAAAGTTTGGAGACCCCTGGCTAAGACATATATAATTTACCCATCAGGTGCTAAAGGGGCATGACTGCGTGTTAACAATAAAAGTTCTGAATGGGCCCTATGCACTGCTATACACCCTTTCTAGCCAACTTTGCATAAAAACTGGGATTTTTAGTTCACATACCTTGCAATACATGTTTAACTGCTTCCCGCCTAGGCCATTGTGAAATGATGCCCAAGCAGGAGCCCTATTGTTCTGGGTGGACATCATATGATATCCTCCCCAGAAAGCACCTTGCGTGGGCCCGGCGGGCCACGCAGTGGCGCAATCTGTCACCCGCTGTCTCCACCGGACAGCGTAGATGAGTGTACCGGCCCTCTGCCAGTACCATGTAATCGCTGTGACCAATCACAGCAGATCACTGCGAGCGAGTTTGGGGCGGAGGAACTTGACTGGTTCTGAACACTGCGAGCCAGGCCTTCTCGTCCAATATCAGTGCCTGACCTCACAAATGCACTTCTGGAAGAATGGTCAAACATTCCCATAGACACACTCCTAAACCTTGTGGATAGCCTTACCCCTAGAAGAGCTAAAGCTGTTATAGCTGCAAAGGGTGGGCCAACTCAATATTGAACCCTACGGACTAAGACTGGGGTGCCGTTACCATTCACGTGCGTGTAAAGGCAGGTGTCCCAATACTTTTGGTAATATAGTGTATACCATAGTTTTGTGGATTCTATAACCTTCCTACAGATTAAATAATATATACTGATACAAAGAAATGTAGCAGAATAGAGTTTGGCCTAAATTTATGTAGAAAGATTATTTATTTGCAAAAATTTCTATTGACAGGAGTAGAGCTGGGGATTCATTCAGGTTTTTTTTCCTCAGCATTAAAATTGTTTTTATTCCATTATCCCTCCCCTCTCTACCAGGTAGACAGATCATAAACTTAGCGCTAAAATCGTCAATATCCACCCGGGTCCAAGAAACAAATTTTAAAATTACGATAAGATGGTATCGTACACCTTCTGTACTTAATAAATACTCCTCTGCAATCTCCGATAAATGTTGGAGGTGCCAGGAAGAAAGAGGGACATTACTTCATGTGTTCTGGTCTTGTCCGAGACTGGAGTTCTTCTGGGGAGAGGTACGACGAATAGCTCAGAAATTTACTGAATATAACCTCCCCGAAGATCCAGCTTTATTTTTGTTACATGTTTCAGATATACCAGGGAAAATATATAGTAATTTAGTTGTGCGCCAACTCATCAATGCGGCTAGGGCGTGCATAGCACAACAGTGGCTGGATATGAGACCCCAAACAATCTTTTCAGGGTTTACATGAATTGAAGAAGTAAATAGGATGGAAGATTTGCTATTAGTGGCCCAGAACCTACATAAGGCCTATATAGAAACTTGGGACCAATGGAATATATTTAAATACTCAGAGGAAGGGAGGCTTCTCTTTGTACCCTGAGGATCGTGGAGAGGGAGGGGAAGGAGGGGTTGACGGGGGCCTCCATTACCCTTTTCGATGGCTAGATTGGCTGGAGGTCTTTTCTTGCTTCCGTTTATACCCATTATATCTGTATATCTTTTTGTGTTTTTATTTTTATTTTTATTTTTTTTCTGTTGTTTTGGTTGGGTGCTTGTCTTGTTTTGTTGGAGGTCACATTATGTAAAGAGTGAAAAGGTGTTGTTTAGATATAGAGGGAAAAGAGGATGAAGGCAAGACAGAATATGGACTACTCAATATAAATAGCTGTTGCTGTAATTGAGATAGGAGTAATGGTATAATTTAGTTTGTGAAGGGATCTGCTTGGTTCCTATATGTTTGAAATATTTGATTTATGAATGGTTAATCTATCTGTGTATTGGTCAACTTAAATAAAGAAAGTAAATGCAAAACAAAGTAACATTACAGTATAACAGTAAGACATACCATACCTGCAAAGCAAATACAATAAAACATAGTAAAAATAAAACATTTTTTAATGCAATCTGTGCCTTAAAAAAATATATGCCGAAGCATGGGGGCAATCCGCCCCTAATGTTAGGAGCTAATTGCTCCTCCACCCCTGCCCCCATGCTTCGGCATATATGCTCTTTTTTTCTAACTGTGGTGGTGAAATCACCTCCGACAGCGCTGGAGTCGCTGATTTACGTATTATGGGAGCAGACACTGTTGCTGTCAAGATAAATAAATCAGTGCTGCAGCTGAATGGCGTACAAACATACATAGTAAAATAATAAAACATAGTAAAAATAAAACAGAGAGAGAAAAATAGATATAGAACAATAGTGAGCGAACAAGAGAGCGGACAGTAGAGAGCGAACATAAAAGAGAGAACAGAGAGAGAGAAGAAATTTTTTTTGGCTTTTTTATTTAATATTTTTCTTGTGTTTTTGTGTGTGTTTTTTTTTTTCACTTTTATAAAAACTAAACTGAAGTGCTCTCCCAGGGGGTTACCTTGCAGGCGCGCTCCCGAGTCCAGCATTTGCGTCTATAGACAAAGAAAGCTGGACTCGGGCCCCAGCGGGAGCCAATGAATGCGACTGCCAGGCTGCATGTATGGATAAGCATCTGGTATAGATTAGGAGGGACCCCCATGCAAATTTTTCATTGCCGGCATTCTATTGTTTACATTTCAACTGTCAGTGGGGAAACCCTCTGACAACTGATGAGTTATCGGTTGTTAAGGACACGGCGGCTGGCTTCCTTGCCCACTCCTTAACAACCAGCTATTCTTCACACAGAGTTTGGATTGGTCGATCATTTTTCTATAGATCTGAATTAGAATCCTTCCAAACATTTCCCCAATTGGAAAATTATTTCTTCCAGTCCCCCTAAGGCAATGTTTTTACTCCATGGATTTTACAATCCACAATGTCATCCAGAGGAAGGCAAAACTCCTTCTGAAGCACATCCCCCAATAGGTAAAAAAAAATTCATTCCTGAATCCCTAAGGCGACTCTTTTACTCTTTGGATCTACAATCCACAGTCTCGTCCAGAGGAAGGCAAAAAGCCTTCTGAGGCATAGCCCCAATAGGGAAAAATGACCCATGGTGTCCCATAGCGTCTCTCTGTCCCTCACCCATTGTGTCCCACGGCGTCCCTCTGTCCCCTTCCCACGGCGTCCCTCTGTCCCCTTCCCACGGCGTCCCTCTGTCCCCTTCCCACGGCGTCCCTCTGTCCCCTTCCCACGGCGTCCCTCTGTCCCCTTCCCACGGCGTCCCTCTGTCCCCTTCCCACGGCGTCCCTCTGTCCCCTTCCCACGGCGTCCCTCTGTCCCCTTCCCACGGCGTCTCCTCTGTCCCCTTCCCACGGCGTCTCCTCTGTCCCCTTCCCACGGCGTCCCTCTGTCCCCTTCCCACGGCGTCTCCTCTGTCCCCTTCCCACGGCGTCCCAGGGCGTCTCCTCAGTCTCTACTTCTTTCTCTTTTTCTTCCCAAATATAGATTTTTTGGGCTTTGATGTTTTTGTTTTTGCATGCAATTTCTGAGCCTTAGGCATTGGCTGCACTTTTGGTTTCGCTATGAGCGGATATTTTGGTGCGACCTGAGGTCTCTGTGGAGGTTGACGCCCTGGTGAAACTATTTGTCCAGATGTAGATGGAGGCCTCATTGGCACACGACCTACCGGTGCAGCTGGTCGCCTCGGTGGAATTTGAGCTCCGTATGGAGCTGGAGGCCTCTTTGGCACTTGTCCTCCTGGTGCAGCTGGTCGCACCGGAGGAACTTGAGCACCATGTGGAGCTGGAGGCCTCTTTGGCACCTGACCTCCTGGTGCAACTGGTCGCCCCGGTGGAACTTGAGGTCTGCCTGGAGCTGGAGGTCTGCCTGGAGCTGGAGGTCTCCCTGGCACTTGGCCGCCCGGTGCAACTGGTCGCACCGGCGGAATTTGAGCTCCGTATGGAGCTGGAGGCCTCTTTGGCACTTGTCCTCCTGGTGCAGCTGGTCGCACCGGAGGAACTTGAGCACCATGTGGAGCTGGAGGCCTCTTTGGCACTTGTCCTCCTGGTGCAGCTGGTCGCACCGGAGGAACTTGAGCACCATGTGGAGCTGGAGGCCTCTTTGGTACTTGTCCTTCTGGTGCAGCTGGTCCCCCCGGTGGAACTTGTGCACCATGTGGAGCTGGAGGCCTCGCTGGCCCTTCAGTTCCTGATGAAGCTGGATGCTTCGGTGGCACTTCAGGTGAGTGTTTACCTGGCTGATCTTTCCCTTCTATCTTTGGATTCTTGGGGTCCGGGTTGATCTTTGATTTCCTTCCTCTTGCTAGCAATTTGGAGAAAAATCCACCTGATCTGGTCTGATCAGCAGTGTCGCCCTCCTCTGCCTGATAAGCAGCGCTGCCCTCCTCTGCCTGATAAGCAGCGCCGCCCTCCTCTGCCTGATAAGCAGCGCCGCCCTCCTCTGCCTGATAAGCAGCGCCGCCCTCCTCTGCCTGATAAGCAGCGCCGCCCTCCTCTGCCTGATAAGCAGCGCCGCCCTCCTCTGCCGGATAAGCAGCGCCGCCCTCCTCTGCCGGATAAGCAGCGCCGCCCTCGGTCCCGTATACTTGTGGAGGCCAAGGACTCTCGACGACAACTTCCTGCAGGTCTTCAGGATCTATAGTATTGAGGTTGTATCCTGCTGCCATCAGTTTTAATAAAATGCGATCTAACGCCATCTCTTGCTGACGACTGTAAAAAAGAAAAGAAATTGTTAAAAACGTCATCATTGGGTAAGCGCTAACATTATAATACATGGAAAACATCAAGTTTTTCTTAAAGTGTATATAATCCCTAACAATGTTTTTTCTTTTATTTGCACCATTTAGGTCTGTTAATAACACAGTTGGGGGCGTTTTGTTATATCTGTTCGCTATCTACAAAAATATACCTATTTATCCTGCCAGAAATATTGTGAGCTTATAGCTTCCTTTACTGCGCTCTTATCAGTTACATTGTTCCTGGCTTAACCCCCAGTTACATTGTTCCTGGGGGTTAAGACCGTCCCGCTAGCGGCCGAATACCGCCGCTAAAACGACGGTAAAGCAGCGCTAAATATAGCGCTGCTTTACCGCCAACGCCCGCACCGCCCCAGTGTGAAAGGGGCCTCACACAAAAGGTGTTTTATTGGCAGGGTCACCAATGAAATATTAAGGGGGGGGGGGGAAGTCTGCTGCTAATTACAATTACAAATCGGTGGATGAATGTCACAAGCCATTCGCCCAGCTATCACAAATTTGGACCATATCTTAATTTTCTATGATCGTCAGCTCCATCTAATGTCCATAATGTGGTATTTTCCTGATTGACCTATTAGAGGTTTTTTAAAAAAAAAAAAAAGCATTATGGCCACTAGATGGAGCTGATGATCATAGGAAATCAGCATATTGAGCAAAATACAGCCACAATTTTCGGATGGCTGGGTGAATGCTTGTGACGTTCATCCACCAAATTTTTTATAAATAGGCCCCATAGTGTGGTTAGCCTGTCTCAGGAAGTGCTGTCACCGGCAGGGTTCATTGACAGCTGCCCGGACCATTGACTGGGGCTTCCCGTAATGGTTGCTTGTGCTGGACAGCTTGGTCCGTGGCAGGAATAATGAGTCACTGGCAGGATCACCAGGCAAGACTCTTTGCAAAAGACTCCCTCAAAAAAAAAAAAAATAAATTGCTTGACAATTATGTATACACGGTGCCAACGTGCCGAAAAATTGTTTTGGGGTTTCACATACACTTTGGGGGTCTATTTTATAAATGTTTACACCCAAGATTCGCCCAACTTTCACCCAGGATCCACCCACTTTTCCCAATTGGGGAAAAAATGGGGGAAATTCCTGTGGCAACTTTTATAAATAGACCCCCCGCGATTCTAGGGTAGTAATTTCTGTAAATAATCAATGAACACTTACCAGACACGCATTATAATACAACAGCTGGGTATTAGCAAGAGTAGTATCAGGCTGAGGATCCCCAAGATGGCCAACGCCATCATGAATCGTATTGACATTTCTAAAAGGAAGAGAGAGAAAAAAAATATGATTATTAAAGCGAAAGGAATCAGCATCAGCCGTCCAAAAAAAAAGACGGTGTAATAATGACATCTATTATTAATTCAATGACAATAATAATTATTATAAATAATAATAAATTATTATTATTATTATTATTAATAATAATAATATAATAATAATTATTATTATTATTATTATTATTATTATATATAATAATAATAATTATTATTATTATTATTATTATTATTATATATAATAATTATAATCATTATTATTATTATTATTATTATTATTATATATAATAATTATAATCATTATTATGATTATTATATATAATTATTATAATAATAATAAAAAATTATGAATGATTGCTTGGGAAGGATCTCATTGCACGTTGGAGGCCTTTTGGGGCCTTCAGAACGTTTTGAGCCACGAGTCTTCCTTGCAAGTGACAACGATTTACTTACTGGTTGGTTGTGATGATGATAATTCCGGTGGTTTATCCGTCCCGCCCGCCTCAACGTTACTTCTCTCGGCTGGCTGGACGACATCCATCCTGCCAGCTCGATCGTAACGCGTCGCCTCAAAGTCACCTGGATAATCACCTGTAAACATAAAGTAAAATCATTAGCATACATGGGACTTATTGATCTACATTAGAATTTAAAACATTTAAACCCCCACCCCCCCCAAAAAAAAAAAAAAAAGTATTTCTATTTCTGTCTGTGTTGCTGTTGGAGAGTTCCCCTCACATCCCGTTTGAATAAATGTTGTCAGCAGGACAGGAAGTGATGGGAAATCTCTCTGAGGGAGTTCTGGATTGTAGTAAATGACTGCAGTATATATATGCCTGTATATATATATGTGTGTGTGTATGTATGTGTGTGTGTATATATATATATATATATATATATATATATATATATATATATATTTTTTTTATTATTATTATTATTATTATTATTTTTTTTTAATAAATAAAAAATATATATATATATATATATTGCTATGTTATATACACTGTGTATACATTATGTATGTGTATGTATATATATATATATATATATATATATATATATATATATATATATATATATATATATATAATGTGTATACTGTATATTTATACACACAGACTTCTATCTGGGGAGGGGGGATGGTAAACATCATATTTACAAATCCTGATTTTCAGCCATTAAAAGGTTAAATTCAAACCTCTGGATTTAAAAAAATATATATTAACTGTCAGGAATGCATTACTAAAATTCATAAGCTGGGGGGCTATAAGTTCTTAAAATGTAACTATATATCCTGTATATTTTTTAAAATTCAAACCTCTGGATTTTACAAAAAAAAATAACTGTCACTTTTTTCCACAAGCTGAAAACAGCTGGTGTGATTTTAGGACTGTGAATTACAAGTGTAGAATGTCATTTTGCTGCAATAGAATGAAATGTGTCTGATCCCTTCTAATAAAATGATAAGATAAACTCACCAGGTGACCAAAAATCTTCTGCTCTGGCCGATCCGATAAGAACGGCTAAAAAAACGCAAGTGAATAATACGTAGTTTCTCATTTTTTTTTGCTCCCAATCAACAAACTAGATGCGCACTCTCCTCTCTCCTCGTGTCATCTGATGCTTGGCAGCCTGCATCACTGTTTTTTAAGGCTAAGCCACAGTGTGCCACTATGATGTCATCAGTCACAAGATCTAACTGCCAGGTTGCTATGGCAACGGGCAGGGCTCAGTTTATAAGGCTGAGCCACAGTGGGCCACTATGATGTCATCAGTCACAAGATCTAACTGCCAGGTTGCTATGGCAACGGGCAGGGCTCAGTTTATAAGGCTGAGCCACAGTGGGCCACTATGATGTCATCAGTCACAAGATCTAACTGCCAGGTTGCTATGGCAACTGGCAGGGCTCTGTTTATAAGGTTGAGCCACAGTGGGCCACTATCATGTCATCAGTCACATGATCTAACTGGCCAGGTTGCTATGGCAACGGGCAGGGCTCTGCACTGACTGCTGGGATGTGAGGATTTAAAAAAAAAAAAAAAAAAAAAAGCTCTATGGATAGAATTGCCTCAGATCTGCGCTATAGCCGAATGACCGATACAGCGCGGACCTACTTTGCTGGGGGGCGTCCATAGATGTCCTCCCGTGCCTGAGCGGCCGAGTCTGTGAGACTCGGCTGATCATAGATCGGAGTAAGGGGTCGATCCCGAGTGCCCGGTAAGCAACGCCAATAACTGATGGATTTTTGTTGGTATCTGGGAGTTGTTATTATTATTATTATTATTATTGAAGGGATATGAGGGTGTAACAAATAAATAATGAATTATTTATTCATAAAATGTTAAATATTGAATTCTAAATTATTGAAATAATATGTAAGATTGTTCATTATTAAAATAATAATACAGGGGTAATCGCTCATAAAATAAGAATAAATATTGAATTGTTAATTATTTAAATAATATGTGGGATTGTTAGTTATTAAAATAATAATAAAGGGGTAATCGCTCATAAAATAAGAATACATTTTGAATTGTTAATTATGTAAATAATACGTGGGATTGTTCATTAGTAAAATAATAATGCAGGGGTAATCGCTCATAAAATAAGAATAAATATTGAATTGTTAATTATTTAAATAATGCATGGGATTGTTAATTAGTGAAATAATTAAAAAAGGGGTAATCGCTCATAAAATAAGAAAAAAATATTGAATTGTTAATTATTTAAATAATATGTGGGATTGCTAATTATTAAAATAATAATACAGGGGTAATCGCTCATAAAATAAGAATAAATATTGAATTGTTAATTATGTAAATAATACGTGGGATTGTTAATTAGTAAAATAATAATACAGAGGTAATTGTTCATAAAATAAGAATACATATTGAATTGTTAATTATGTAAATAATACGTGGGATTGTTAATTAGTAAAATAATAATACAGAGGTAATTGTTCATAAAATAAGAATAAATATTGAATTGTTAATTATTTAAATAATACGCAATCGATAAATAATTAATATTTAATTAGTAAAATAATAACACAGAGGTAACGGTTATTAAATTACTAATAAATAAATTGTTAATTCATTTAAAAAAATCCTTAATGAATAGTAATACATATTATTCATTAATAAAGAATACATTGTTAATTAATAAAATCATTAAAACATAATCGATTATTATTTTTCAGTTTAACAAAAAAAATAAAAAATGTTTTTGCATGTTATGGAAAACAAAATGCAGAATGATTAAATGTGATTTCCAAAAAAAAAATAAAAAAAATAACTGTCACTTTTTTCCACAAGCTGAAAACACCTGGTGTGATTTTAGGACTGTGAATTACAAGTGTAGAATGTCATTTTGCTGCAATAGAATGAAATATGTCTGATCCCTTCTAATGAAATTATAAGATATACTTACCAGGTGACCAAAAATCTTCTGCTCTGGCCGATCCGATAAGAACGGCTAATAAAACGCAAGTGAATAATACGTAGCTTCTCATTTTTCGCTCCCAATCAACAAAATAGATGCGCTCTCTCCTCTCTCCTCGTGTCATCTGATGCTTGGCAGCCTGCAAGCACTGTTTATAAGGCTAAGCCACAGTGTGCCACTATGATGTCATCAGTCACAAGATCTAACTGCCAGGTTGCTATGGCAATGGGTCATGACTGCACTAACTGCTTGCACTGTTTATAAGGCTGAGCCAGAGTGTGCCACTATGATGTCATCAGTCACAAGATCTAACTGCCAGGTTGCTATGGCAATGGGTCATGACTGCACTAACTGCTGGGATGTGAGGATTTGAAGAACAAAAAAAAATAATAACTCTATGGATAGAATTGCCTTAATGTTTACCAACACCAATATCTGATGGATTGCTTTTTGGTATCTGGGAGCTATTATTAATATTGAATGGATATGAAGGGGAACAAATAAATAGTAAATTCTTCATTCATAAAATGTTAAATATTAAATTCTTAATTAATGAAATAATATGTAGGATTGTTAATTAGTAAAATAATAATACAGAGGTAATTGTTCATAAAATAAATATTGAATTGTTACTTATTGAAATAATACACAATTGAGAAATAATAAATTGTTATTTAGTAAAATAATAATGCAGAGGTAATTGTTCATAAAATAAGAATAAATATTAAATTGTTACTTATTGAAATAATACACAATTGATGAATAATAAATTGTTATTTAGTAAAATAATAATACAGAGGTAATTGTTCATAAAATAAGAATAAATATTAAATTGTTACTTATTGAAATAATACCCAATTGATGAATAATAAATTGTTATTTAGTAAAATAATAATACAGAGGTAATTGTTCATAAAATAAGAATAAATATTAAATTGTTGCTTATTGAAATAATACACAATTGATAAATAATAAATTGTTATTTAGTAACATAATAATACAGAGGTAATTGTTCATAAAATAAGAATAAATATTAAATTGTTACTTATTGAAATAATACACAATTGATGAATAATAAATTGTTATTTAGTAAAATAATAATACAGAGGTAATTGTTCATAAAATAAGAATAAATATTAAATTGTTACTTATTGAAATAATACACAATTGATAAATAATAAATTGTTATTTAGTAAAATAATAATACAGAGGTAATTGTTCATAAAATAAGAATAAATATTAAATTGTTACTTATTGAAATAATACACAATTGATAAATAATAAATTGTTATTTAGTGACATAATAATACAGAGGTAATTGTTCATAAAATAAGAATAAATATTAAATTGTTACTTATTGAAATAATACACAATTGATGAATAATAAATTGTTATTTAGTAAAATAATAATACAGAGGTAATTGTTCATAAAATAAGAATAAATATTAAATTGTTACTTATTGAAATAATACACAATTGAGAAATAATAAATTGTTATTTAGTAAAATAATAATGCAGAGGTAATTGTTCATAAAATAAGAATAAATATAAAATTGTTAATTATTGAAATAATACACAATTGATAAATAATAAATTGTTATTTAGTAAAATAATAATACAAAGGTAATTGTTCATAAAATAAATATTGAATTGTTACTTATTGAAATAATACACAATTGATAAATAATAAATTGTTATTTAGTAAAATAATAATACAGAGGTAATTGTTCATGAAAAAAAATATTGAATTGTTACTTATTGAAATAATACACAATTGATAAATAATAAATTGTTATTTAGTAAAATAATAATACAGAGGTAATTGTTCATAAAATAAGAATAAATATTAAATTGTTAATTATTGAAATAATACACAATTGATAAATAATAAATTGTTATTTAGTAAAATAATAATACAGAGGTAATTGTTCATACAATAAGAATAAATATTAAATTGTTAATTATTGAAATAATACACAATTGATAAATAATAAATTGTTATTTAGTAAAATAATAATACAGAGGTAATTGTTCATAAAATTAGAATAAATATTAAATAGTTAATTATTGAAATAATACACAATTGATAAATAATAAATTGTTATTTAGTAAAATAATAATACAGAGGTAATTGTTCATACAATAAGAATAAATATTAAATTGTTAATTATTGAAATAATACACAATTGATAAATAATAAATTGTTATTTAGTAAAATAATAATACAGAGGTAATTGTTCATAAAATTAGAATAAATATTAAATAGTTAATTATTGAAATAATACACAATTGATAAATAATAAATTGTTATTTAGTAAAATAATAATACAGAGGTAATTGTTCATAAAATTAGAATAAATATTAAATAGTTAATTATTGAAATAATACACAATTGATAAATAATAAATTGTTATTTAGTAAAATAATAATACAGAGGTAATTGTTCATAAAATAAGAATAAATATTAAATTGTTAATTATTGAAATAATACACAATTGATAAATAATAAATTGTTATTTAGTAAAATAATAATACAGAGGTAATTGTTAATAAATACAAATGAATAATTCATTGCTAATTCATAAAATATAATAATATGTAATTCTTAAGAAATAGTAATACATATTGTTGTTCATTAATAAATAATTCATTGTTAATTAATAAAATCATTAACAAATAATGAATGGTTCTTTTTAAGTTTTTAAAAAATAAATGTTTTTGCATGTCATGGAAACCAAAATGCAGAATGATTGGATGTGATTTCTACCTTGGAATAATAAAAATCAGTGTTGCTTTAGTTTGAGATGATTTTGAGATAAGAAATGGAATAAAGGGAGGGGGTTGTGTGTGTGTTTGGGGGCGACTAGGACTGCCCCCATTATCATTGAACATGTGGGGGCTGCACCATCATATAATAAAGTCCTCCATTCCCTATGTACAGTGTCAGACGTTATTCATTCATAAAATGCTAAATATTGAATTGTTAATTATTAAACATAATACATAGAATTGTTTATTAGTCAAATAATAATACATAGGTATTGTTCATAAAAATAATACCAAATGATGAATTGTTAGTACTTAAAATAATACACAATTAACAAATATTTAATTTAATAAAAAATAATAGGAAGAAAAAAAAATAATAATGAACGGTTAATTAGTAAAATAATAACACAGGGGTAATTAATAAAATACTAATTAATAACAAATTGTTAATTTATAAAAAATAATAATAGATTATCATTAATAAATACATGTTAATTCATAATTGTTAGTTAAACATATACTATTACATAATCCATAAAGAATCAATTGTTAATTAATAAGATCATAAATAAATTACCAATTGTTCTTGTTCGGTTTTAAAACAATAAACATTTTCTCATGTCACGGATAAATGTTTTTGGATGCCATAGAAACCAAAATGCAGAATGATTGGATGTGATTTTCACCTTTGAATAATAAAAATCAGGGTTGCTTTATATTGACATGTGAAAATGCAAAAAAAAAAAAGGGAGAGCGCAGGTGTCAGAGATAGGGGTGCAGGATGAGGACTGTCCCTGTATAATAGGACATGTGGGGGCTGCACCCTCATATAATAAAGTCCATTCTCTATGTACAGACTTGGGTTATAGAATCCAGCAAGAAATATCTGATTTATTTTGTGGGGGGGGGGGGCTGGCACAGTGCCCCTAAACAAGATGGCCACCGAGCAACTTCCTCATAGTACATGGAGCCTCTGACTGGCCTGTGTCACACAGACAGGAATGAGCCACTTTGCTGTTTACAAGACAGACAGACAGTCAGAGTGGGGGAAGGGGCTGTAATATTGGGGGTCTTGTGTGTAAATAATATTGAGGGGGGGGCGGGCTGTCTGGCTTTACCTGTTGTTAGGGGATACGGGCTGTTCTTTGTATTGGGGGCTCTGTCTGTACCTACTATTGGGCTTCTGGGTGTACCTAATATTTGGGGGTTCCAGCTGTGTATCTGGTATTGAGGGGTCCTGGGTGTACCTACTATTAAACCCCTTTCACACTGGGGCGTTTTTTAGGCGTTTTGCAGGCGCTTTAGCTTTAAAAAAAAGCGCCTGTAAAGCGCTTGAAAGAAGCCTCATCTGCAATCCCAATGTGAAAGCCCAAGTGCTTTAAGAGCCCTTTCTCACTGCCAGCGCCTGAAAAACGCTCGTAAAGCGCTGCTTAAACTAGCGGTGCTTTACCAGCGTTTTTCGAGCGCTAGTGGGACGCTTTTAACCCCTGCTAGTGGCCAAATAAAGGGTTAAAAGCGCCCACAAAGCGCTGCTGCCAGCGCTCAGCGCCTCAGTGTGAAAGCACTCGGGCTTTCACATTGGGATTGCAGATGAGGCTTCTTTCATGCGCTTAACAGGTGCTTTTTTTAACGCTAAGGCTGCTTTCACACTGGGGCGGTTTGCAGGCGTTATTGCGCTAAGAATAGCGCCTGCAAACCGACCCGAAACAGCTGTTGCTGTTCCTTCAGACTGAAGCGGTGCGCTTGCAGGACGCTCAAAAATGTCCTGCAAGCCGCATCTTTGGCTCGCTATAGGAGCGGTATATTTACCGCTCCTATAGCGCCCGGTCCCATTGAAAACAATGGGGGAGCACGCCGAACCCTGCAGCGGCGGTTTGCGGGCGGTATTGACCCTTTTTCGGCCGCTCGTGGGGGTAAAACCACCCCGCTAGCGGCCGAAATGCGCCGCTAAAACGCTGGTAAAGCGGCGCTAAATATAGCGCCGCTTTACCGCCAGCGCCCCCACCGCTCCAGTGTGAAAGCAGCCTAAATGCATGAAAGGGATCTCAGTGTGAAAGCACTCGGGCTTTCACATTGGGATTGCAGATGAGGCTTCTTTCAAGCGCTTTACAGGCGCTTTTTTTTTTAACGCTAAAGCGCCTGAAAAACGCCCCAGTGTGAAAGAGGTCTTAGGGGTCTGGATTTTGCTAAGTGTTCAGGAGACCATGCTTTATCTGATATGGAGGGTCCTCACTGTACCTGCATATGGGAGGCCTGGCTGTTCCTGGTATTGCGGAGCCCTGGCTCTAGTTGATATTGGGGAGTCTAGTCTGGTATTAGGGGGCCAGGCTGTATCTGGTATTTGGGGTCCTATGTGTTGGGGTATAGCTGTACCCACTACTGGGGTACCCCCTGGCTGCACCCGATACTGGAAGTTTTGAACGTACCTTATATTGGTGGTTCTGGTTTTGCAGAGTGTTCAGGATTCCGTGCATCACCTGATATTGAGGGTCCGGGCTGATATTGGAGGACCTTGGGTGTTTCTAATCTAGGGAGAGGTTCTGGCTTTACCTGAATATGGGAGGCCTGGCTGTACTTGATCCCTGCTGTATGTAATACTGGGGGGTCCTGGATGTTCCTGGTATTGGGTATTCTGGCTGTTACTGATATTGAGGGATACCTGATACTGGGGGTTCCTGGCTGGTATTGGGGAGTCCTGGCTATGGTTGATGTTGGGGATCCTGACCTTGCCTAGTATTAGGGGGGCAGGCAGTATTGAGTATTTGGGGTCCTGGATGTATCTGATATTGGCGGTTCCTGGTGTTTGGGTGTTCTGGCTGCACCTGGTATGGGGGGGGGGGGGGGGGGGGGGGGGACGGGGGGGGGGGCTGGCTGTACCTGGTACTGAGATACCCCCTGGTTGCTATTGATATTGGGGGTCCTGGCTGTACCATCTATTGGGGGTCTTAGCTTTCTTTCCGAAGTGTTCAGGGCTACTTGCTTTACTTGATGTGAAGGGTTCTCACTATACCTGACAGTTCCTGGTATTGGTGGCTCTGGATCTTCCTGGTATTGGGAGGGGGCTGACTGTTCCTGGTTTTGGGGATCCTGGCTCTTCTTGCTATTGGGGGCTCAGGCTGTTGCTGGTGTTTGATCCTGGATCTATCCGGTATAGGGGGCCCTGGATCTTGCTCATATTGGGGGGTCCTGGATATAGTGGATATTGGGTATTATGGCTTTGCCTGGTATTAGGAGGTCGGGCTCTATCTAGTATTTATTTACGGTCCTGAATGTATCTGATATTGGGGATTCTTGGTGTTGGGGTGTTCTGGCTGTATCTGGTATTGGGGTAGCCCCTGACTGTACGTGATATTGAGAGTCTTGACTGTACCTTATACTGGGGGTCCTAGTTTTGCTGAGATATCAGGGGTCTTAATATTGAGGGCAATACCTGATATTGAGGGCCATACCTGATATTGAGGGCCCTGGATGTACAGTATGTAATATTGGGGCTAGGGGGCCTGGCTTTACCTGATATTAGGTGATCTTGGCTGTACCTGAATATGGGAGGTCTGGCAGTTCCTGGTATTGGGGGGGGGGGGGGGATTCTGGCTGCCATGTCATTGTGGACCCTGGCTGTTCCTGGTATTGGGGGGGATTCTGGCTGCCATGTCATTGGGGGCCCTGGCTGTTGCTGGTATTGGGAGATTCTGACTGCCATGTCATTGGGGGCCCTGGCTGTTGCTGGTATTGGGAGATTCTGACTGCAATGTCATTGGGGGCCCTGGCTGTTGCTGGTATTGGGAGATTCTGACTGCCATGTCATTGCGGGCCCTGGCTGTTGCTGGTATTGGGAGATTCTGACTGCCATGTTATTGGGGGCCCTGGCTGTTTACGTTATTGGGGAGTCCTGGCTGTAGTTGATGTTGGATCCTGGATGTACCTGGATGGTACCTGGTCCTGCTGCTGTATGTTTGTGTCCTGGCTGTACCTGATATCAGGGGTCCTGGCTGCACTTGTTTTTGAAACATGGAGGTCTTATGGATAGCTATTCCTGAAATGGCCGGTGCTATCAGTGGATCTCGAGTGCGATTCTGTAGCTCCTGTAGACTATTCCTCCTGCCCATACGGTGGTGGGAACTTTCATTTAAAAAAATGTCTGGAGTCGGTAGGGAGAAGAACCCCCAGATTCGGCAAGAGGGGTGCTGCAGACTCTGATCATTTTTTATGTTTTTTCCTTAAATTTGGCTGTAACATGGAACATGGTCAGAGAGGTGGCCTTCTCTTAGGCCTCATTACCACTAGCTTTACTCTTTGAACAGCGATCCATGCAGATACTGCAGGACGGAGGGGGTACAGGAACTGCATGAATATGGGGGAGACATAGGAATAGGCAGAAAACAGGAGACCGCAGGACTCGTAGTAGGAAGGGGGGGGACACACAAACCACAAGATTGGTGGGGAGAGGGGGTCACGGGGACTGCAGGACTGTGGGGGACGGGGCTGAACACAGAGACCACTAAAGTGGTGGATGGAGTTACACAGAGACTAATTGGGGGGGGGGTGAATAGAGAGAAAAGGACTGGGGGGGGTACAGAGACTGCATGACTCTGAAGGAGACACAGAGACCCCGGCAATGAGGAGGGAACATGGAGACCGCAGAATTGTTTGGGGGGGGGGCATAGGACTGCTGAGTGACACAGACCACAGGACTGCTGGGGGAACATAGAGATTGCAGGACTTTTGGCATGGGTGGGAGAAACGACACAGACCACAGGACTGCTGGGGGGGATACAGACACTGCAGGATGGTGAGAGAACTGAGACTGCAGGATGGTGAGAGGACTGAGACTGCAGGATGGTGGGAGGACAGAGACTGCAGGATGGTGGGAGGACAGAGACTGCAGGATGGTGGGAGGACAGAGACTGCAGGATGGTGGGAGGACAGAGATTGCAGGATGGTGGGAGGACAGAGATTGCAGGACTACTGGGGGGGGGGGGCACAGAGACTGTAGGATGGTAGGAATATAGAGATTGTAGGATGGTG
Organism: Lithobates sylvaticus; assembly: GCA_028564925.1. Taxonomy (NCBI): domain Eukaryota; kingdom Metazoa; phylum Chordata; class Amphibia; order Anura; family Ranidae; genus Lithobates; species Lithobates sylvaticus. The sequence continues at coordinate 17,225,959 of CM053033.1, read as the reverse complement.
GGAGGAGAGAAATGTAGGACGGTGGGAGGACAGAGACTGTAGGATGGTGGAAGGAGAGAGACTGTAGGACAGTGGGAGGACAGAGACTGTAGAATGGTTGGAGGACAGAGACTGTAGGAGGGTGGGAGGACAGGGACTGTAGGAGGGTTGGAGGACAGGGACTGTAGGACGGTGGGAGGACAGAGATTGTAGGACGGTGGGAGGACAGAGACAGAGACTGTAGGAGGGTCGGAGGACAGAGAGAGACTGTAGAACTGTATGAAGTGGTTGGAGGACAGAGACTGTAGGAGGGTTGGAGGACAGAGACTGTAGGAGGGTTGGAGGACAGAGACTGTAGGACGGTGGGAGGACAGAGACTGTAGGACGGTGGGAGGACAGAGACTGTAGGACGGTGGGAGGACAGAGACTGTAGGACGGTGGGAGGACAGAGACTGTAGGACGGTGGGAGGACAGGGACTGTAGGAGGGTTGGAGGACAGGGACTGTAGGAGGGTTGGAGGACAGGGACTGTAGGAGGGTTGGAGGACAGAGACTGTAGGAGGGTTGGAGGACAGAGACTGTAGGAGGGTTGGAGGACAGAGACTGTAGGAGGGTTGGAGGACAGAGACTGTAGGAGGGTTGGAGGACAGAGACTGTAGGAGGGTTGGAGGACAGAGACTGTAGGAGGGTTGGAGGACAGAGACTGTAGGAGGGTTGGAGGACAGAGACTGTAGGAGGGTTGGTGGACAGAGACTGTAGGAGGGTTGAAGGACAGAGACTGTAGAATGGTTGGAGGACAGAGACTGTAGGAGGGTTGGAGGACAGAGACTGTAGGAGGGTTGGTGGACAGAGACTGTAGGAGGGTTGGAGGACAGAGACTGTAGAATGGTTGGAGGACAGAGACTGTAGAATGGTTGGAGGACAGAGACTGTAGGAGGGTTGGAGGACAGAGACTGTAGGAGGGTTGGAGGACAGAGACTGTAGGAGGGTTGGAGGACAGAGACTGTAGGAGGGTTGGAGGACAGAGACTGTAGGAGGGTTGGAGGACAGAGACTGTAGGATGTTGGATAAGAAGACACGGCTCACAATTGACATTCCAATACATCCCGAAAGAGTTTAGTAGGGTTGAGGTTCCTTTTTATAGGGGTTTGGAAAATATATCTTCTTCCTATCTTGTATAGTATATACAGTATATCATATGTTGGTCTTATATTTGTCCACAGGCAGACAGACCCGGTGAATGGTTCCAGATAGATCTTGGCCGTGAAATGAAGGTGACTGGGATAATAATACAAGGTGCCCGTTCGTTCTCCTCCATGTACATCACAGAGTTCTCCCTCAGCTTCAGTAATGATGGCCTCAGATGGACCGCTGTGCAAAGTTCCAATGGACAACGACAGGTATGTTACAGATAAATGATCCACCAATAATAATGGAAAAATTATTACAGAGCCCTATTCAGGGTATACATAAAGCCCAACTCCGGACAAAACTTGGTTTCTAGTTGTGGACAGAATGGAGAAGGTATGGACCCCCTGTCAAGTTTTTGTTGCTGCCTGTGGCCTAATTGTTGTCAGCCCTCTGTGACCTCCGTTGCTGCATTTACAGTGGAGCAATTCCTCCTCAAAGATCACATTAGACGCACTAAAGCTGCTCCCAACAGCTCTGCTAACCATGTTCTTTCTCCCAGCACTGCCCAGTTACTGGTTGGAGTGGGAGTTGGCAAGAAGAGATTAAATGCTGAGTCACAGCTGAGGAGGGGGGGGGGGGCAGGGAGAGCTGATCTGCCCGGTGCCACCTGGAAGGGGGAGGAGGAGGAGCTGAGCTGCTAAATTACATCTGGGAGAGGGAGCTAATCTGGTGGGTCACTGCAGGGAAAGTGAGCTTAGTCACATCTGGATTGGGGGGAACGGGGTAGGAGGAACTAAACTGCTGGGTTACTGCCTGGAGGGGGAGCAGGGACAGCTGATCTGCCAAGTGACATCTGGGAGGGGGAGCAGAAGGAGCTGATCTGCCAAGTGACATCTGGGAGGGGGAGCAGGCGGAGCTGAGCTGCTGAGTTACATCTGGGAGGGGGAGCAGGCGGAGCTGAGCTGCTGAGTTACATCTGGGAGGGGGAGCAGGAGGAGCTGAGCTGCTTGGTCACACCTGGTAGGGGGAGCAGGAGGAGCTAAGCTGCTGAGCTACATCTGGGAGGGGGAGCAGAAGGAGCTTAGCTGCTTGATCACACCTGGTAGGGGGAACAGGAGGAGCTGAGCTGCTGAGTTACATCTGGGAGGGAGAGCAGGAGGAGCTGAGCTGCTTGATCACACCTGGTAGGGGGAGCAGGAGGAGCGGAGCTGCTGAGTTACATCTGGGAGGGGGAGCAGAAGGAGCTTAGCTGCTGAGTTACATCTGGGAGGGGGAGCAGGTGGAGCTGAGCTGCTGAGTTACATCTGGGAGGGGGAGCAGGCAGAGCTGAGCTGCTGAGTTACATCTGGGAGAGGGAGCAGGCGGAGCTGAGGTGCTGAGTTACATCTGGGAGGGGGAGCAGGCAGAGCTGAGCTGCTGAGTTACATATGGGAGGGGGAGCAGGAGGAGTGGAGCTGCTTGGTCACACTTGGTAGGGGGAGGAGGAGGAGCTGAGCTGCTGAGTTACATCTAGGAGGGGGAGCAGGAGGAGCGGAGCTGCTTGGTCACACCTGGTAGGGGGAGGAGGAGAAGCTGAGCTGCTGAGTTACATCTGGGAGGGGGAGGGGGAGCTAATCTGTGGGGTCACTTCAGGGAGATTCTTAATGCTTTTAAAAACTGAATCTTTCCAATGCAGATCCAGAAAGATAGCAGGTTTAGCACTATGTATGGCACATACTGTAATATAACTGGCACTCCTTGAAAATGAATAAACATATTGTTGCATGGTATCTTTATTTTAATAAATTTGCATGCAAGAAAATCATTTGAATGCATAGCCAGTAAAAAAAAAAAAAAAAAAAAAAAACTAACAAAATAAAAAAAATCCTATTGAGAATTATTTAATTTGGAGGATTTTACTTGGAAAAAAAATTATATAACTGGCACTCCTTGAAAATTAATAAACACATTGTTGCACGGTGTCTTTATTTTATTAAATTTGCATGCAAGAAAATCATTTGAATGCAGAGCCAGTAAAAACTTAAAAAAAAATACCTAAAAATAAAAAAAATTTCTATTGAGAATTATTTAATTTGGAGGATTTTACTTGGAAAAAAAATTATATATAACTGCACTCCTTGAAAAGGAATAAACACATTGGTCAATAAGTGGCCCAAATCCTCTCTCAAAGTATTTATTTCCATTTTTATCACGTTTTCCACTTTTAATAACATAGCCTCCATTTCCCTTTTTGTTTGGGAGTTGTTCGCCCGATTCGTGGTCATCCACTCTATAAGTCTCCACTTCACTCTAGTTTATGTAATCTCTTCTCGATTGATCATGAGCCCCTTCCTTCCATTTTCCTAGAGGAACCCTTTATTTTTCTCCATAGTGGCCTTGGGCGGATGGTGGTCTCTGGGGTTTTTGGAATTCCTCCTTGTTTTAAATATTGTTGAATAGTACTCGTATCTTCCTTTCGATGTTTTAGGAGCCCCTTTTTTGGGCGCTTTGGGTTGTGGGTTTTACTCATGATTTTCAATAAACAGCCCACAAGCTCCTCTTCTATACAAACACTTTTCCCCACTACCCCTAGGGTTGTACTTAATTTTATTATATAGACCTGGTATAGTTAAAATGTCTATTGCGGTCATGCGACCAATGTGGGAATGGCGTGGGGTGAAAGAGCCTTAGGACTGAATGTTCCTAGGGGGAAGGGAAGGGTGACCAGGTTAAAAAAATTTGTGTCTCGGAGAGATGACCTTACCATGGGCTAAGGATAATAGCCAGGTTCTCCTGATGTTGCGGGGTATGAAAGTGGTGGGGAAATGGAAACTACTTAGGTGTGTGCCTTTATTTTAATAAATACTCCTCTTCGAGTGGAGGGAAACCAAGAAAAAAGAATGAAAGCTGAGAGGTAGAAAATATGCAAGAAAATCTTTAAGCATTTGAATGTCCCATAGCCTGCAGAGCCAGCCACTCTAAACAGGCTTTAAAAACAGCCCCCAAAAAACTTTAAAAAAAAGTGTTAAAAAGTATAAACCCATAGGGACCTTATGGGAGAGGGGTTATTTTTTTCCCCTCTTTTTTATTTTAAATTTTTTTTTTCCCTTTCCCTATCAACCGACAAGGAATAAGGCTTTAATCTTCTTCCTTAGGAGTGCTGTCCTGATTTCTTGAACGGATCAACAAGGAGGGGGGGGGGGGTGGTCTATTCCCACATCTTGTAGGCGAAAGCAAAAACAGCAAGCCAAAAAACTCACACAAAAGAAAACAACAGAACCACATCCAGAAGGAATCCAGCGCAGGGGCACTGTTGACCATGGGGTTAATACTACACTGTGTGAGCCTGCAGGGTGATCCCCTAGTGCTATTTTGTACTTTTTTTTTTATTGAAGAAAAGTACTTTACTGGGCCTTTTGCTGAGTTTTTCAGGCATTACCCACCCTCTGTCTTCTTCCTTAAAAATGATATTATAATCAGCCTTTGGTCTTTACCTCCAGTTGTACAGTGAAGCTTTCCGACCCAGAAAGCCTGTAGTATACTCACACAATATCTTCACGTTCCACCTGGGTTTTTTTTTCCGCCAATGTTGGGCTATGGGCTCACCTTGTTTCGCCAGGAGGGACAGGTTAGTTGCTAGTGCTGGACAGGGGTGACGGGAGAGGAGGGGAAGGACCCGGGAGAGCGCTGAGGAAAGATGTCCGCCTCAGGACATTGCGCCGTGCTAGGGACGCACGGTGGATGTATTAGCCGGCTTGCGGGGCTGTATCGGTCTCGTGTTTCCCGTAACTACATTCCTGCCTCTACACGCTCCGTGCGATCCTGCAGCTCCTCCACATCGCGTCTCAATCCTCCACCTTGACCCCTCCCTCCGTGCCTAACGTCTGCACGTCCATCCCCTCTCTGCGCATTGAGAATTATTTAATTTGGAGGATTTTACTTGGTAAAAAACTTGAAAAAAAAACACATTGTTGCACGGTGTCTTTATTTTAATAAATTGCAAGAAAATCATTTGAATGCAGAGCCAGTAAAAACTACAAAAAAAAAAAAAGAAAAAACTACAAAAGAAAAAACTACAAAAAAAAAAGAAAAATTCTATTGAGAACTATTTAATTTGAAGGATTTTACTTGAAAAAAATATATAGCTGACACTCCTTGAACATGAATAAACACATTGTTGCACGGTGTCTTTATTTTAATACATTTGCATGCAAGAATATCATTTGAATGCAAAGCCAGTAAAAACTAAAAAAAAAAAAAATTATTTAATTTGGAGGATTTTACTTAAAAAAAAATGTAAATAACCAAAATCAGGATATCTGGCAACTCAGAAAATAATACTTATGTGGAATATGGGGATCTATGCAGATGTTTCGGTCAGCAGTAATGGGGTGCCCAAAAAATCGTATTTCCTTTTTTCTTTCTTTATTCATTCCCATATTGCTACAATTTGTGGTTTTCAATAAATTAGGAAAACTCTGCACTTTGTCTTTCAGCTCTTCCCTGGGAACAAGGACTCAGACACCCCAATGTGGGTCACTATGGAGGCTCCTGGTATAGCGCGATTTCTTAAACTGCACCCCGAGAAATGGAAGGGCGGAATTGCGCTGAGGATGGAAGTTTTGGGGTGCGGAGTATAATATGTATGCAATATATAAAAAATAAAAATATATATATCTAATATATTTATATATATATTATTATTTTCATGTATCTATTCATACCCTGAAGGCCGTGTCCATAAGCATTACAGTTTATGTTAATTAAAAAAATGCCTAACCAGACCTGCCTCTCTTTGATTTGAATGTATTTAGATAGCGAATGTACAATAATTATTAAAAGAAATTAATAGGGCCAGTTTACTTCGTTGTATGGGCCAATTACATTAAAAATATTGTTTTCTCTTCAAAATCCACAAACATTAATATTTGCTTAAACAGAAACTCCACCCTTACTATTAAAAATTTAAAATCTTAAAAAAAAACTGTCCCTGTATAAAAGTAAAAAAATAAAAAATAAAACATGCTTACTAGTGCATGAAGTCCAGCATTGTCTTGCTTGAAAAGTTTTCCCTACACTTTTGCTGTCCGGCCCCCGCCATCTTGAATTAATTTCTGCCGCATGCACGGTTTAGGGGGTCTACAGAGGCCTGCGTTATGCCTGTGCATGCACTGAACCTCTTGTGCATATCCAGACACACCACGGACCCCTGCCAGTAAACTGGTAGGCATCCCTCGCCGTTTTTGCATGTGAAAATTGCGATCTGCCTCCTGGGATTTCTACATCGTTCATCCCAGGAAGCAGAATGCGGGGTCTCGCACATGCCCAGAAACCGCGTGTGATGTCTGGCAGGGGGTTCTCCCGGGATGAGTGATGTAGAAATCCCAGGAGGCAGTTCCCAGGACCTTGCACGCGGGCCTTAACGTCACAGTGGATCCTGTGACATTCCTGTGAGTGACCTGTGTCATTCCTGTGCATGCGTGGGGTCTGGGCATGTAATCCTCACCTAGGTGAGAATGTGTCAGAAACCATGAAATCAGGCCGAGACAGAAGTACAGTTAAATCAAACTTGTTTAATAATAAAAGTAAAAAGAACAAACGTAGTCAAAACACAGCCAAAGTTCAGTAACCGGAACGGATAGTCGGCCAAGCCAGAAGTCAGGGATCAATGTAGTGGAACAGCAAGCAGGATCTGGAGCCAGGAGGGATGTCGGCACAGCAAGTCTTGAACAGGATCGCAGGAGATTCTGTGATGTTGACCAAGGTGAAGGCAGAGCTCCTCTGGAATAGACGGCTTAAGTAGGCAGGACTGACGAGCAGGATATCATCAACAGGTGAGTCACTGGAGAGAGATAGGATCTGGCAATTCTCCTTCTGAGAAGGAAGGGCTGAGCCCAGGCCTGACAGAATGATGGACCTGAACTTGAGAAAAAAAAAATTTTTTACTTAAAAATACATTTTTTCTTTTTTTTTTTTTTGCAATAGGGAGGGGTTACGAGGCAGGGGAGGGCTTTAGGCAGTGGTGTATTTTGGTTTTGTGCTGCCCTAGGCAAGACTAAAATCGGATGCCCCCCCACCATCTAAGTTTGTCCCATCCCAGCCGCTGTATACTGTTCTGTTCTCAGGGTCTGATGGAGAAGCTGCAGCTTCCTCATTAGACCCCGAGACATGATTCGTCCAAGTGCCCAGTGGCGGCTGATGGGCTCTTCTCTTGGGGGGGGGGGCAGCAAACAAACAACCCCCCCCCCCCCGGTGGCACAGCACTGAAACAGTACACCGCCCCCCGCGCAGGTGGTCCAGTGCTTACCCGCTCGTGTGGTGGGGCTGTGGTATCCTCTCCTGGAGTGCGGGCAGCGGCTGCGGTGGCTCCTTCCGCTTCCTCCACCTTGTGTCTCCTCTTCCGCCAAAGCGCTAGGCATCCAGTAGGAACGCCAGAGCGCTTTGGCCAATCGGGAAACAGGTGCCACAGACCTGCCTCCCGATTGGTGGGGAGGAACTTTAGAGTGAAAAAACACGAGGGTTTACAACTGCTTTTAAGTACTAGATGTGAAAATACTCATGAGACAAGTGAGATAGGAAAAACGAAAAAGGGGAAAAAAGGAAGAATAGGAGATACAGAAAAAAATTAAATAAATAAAACAAATGGAGAAACAGAAAAAGGAAAACTAGGGTACACAGCAAAAGAAAAAGAAAAATAAAAAAAGAGAAAAAAGGAAAAACCGGAAAAAGGAAGAATAGGAGATGCAGAAAAAAAAACAAAAAAACAAATGGAGAAACAGAAAAAATAAATAAATAAAACAGATGGAGAAACTGAAAAAGGAAGAATAGGGGACACAGCAAAAGAAAAAAGAAAATTTGGAAAAAATGGAAAAAGGAAGAATAGGGGACACAGAAAAAAACAAAACAATCAAGCCACTAGTATTACTATTACAAGAGATCTAAACCTCCAGCTCTAAAAAAAATTATAGGGGTGATGCCTGCAGCTTCATATCATCCTGGTATAAGCACAGAAATGACGGGAAGTGGTTAAAGACCCGCCTCTGCCCTTCTCCCTGGTGAGGGCTGCGCTGCCCCCCTAAAAAATGCCGCCCAAGACAAACGCCTTGTTTGCCTCGCGGTAGATATGCCCCTGGCTTTAGGTAACCTAACCACCCCCCAACCCCATGCTTAAATCTTTCTTTCTGCCCCCCCCCCCCCACCTCCTTGAAACCCCCTTGACAGTCCTTACTCCTTGCAAGGACTCATGGGAGGAGTACTGTGCACAGTGGAATACAGTGAGCCAAGGCTGCGTGGTGACGCTGCCCTAGGGGGGTGTGTCCATGACAGCCTGGGCTAACAGGAAGTGCACTGAATGACACTAGCTGCCTTTCAACCTGGAAGACTGTCAGCATCTAGTGGCAGAAAGGAATTACTGCAGCGCCCCCCCCCCCCCCCTTTCTGCCACTAGATGCTGCTGCGAGGCAAACAAGGCTTTTTCTTTTGCTCAACATTGAAGGCAAATATTAAAGATTTTATTTTTTTTTTATTTATTTTTTATATTTTAAAAGTAAAAGCCGTGTATTAAAAAAAAAGTAAAAAAAAAAAAAAGTGCGACTAATCCAGGATTTTTTTTTTTTTTCTGGTTAACACCATCCGAAAGGTAACAGTCATGGCCCTCGTATTGATTTCTGTTACTTGACTTCTACAAACAATAAATTTGGTTATTAGATAACAGTGTCGGTGCGTGCATAGAGGGCGCAGGAGCGCCGCCCCCCTCTCCTGCACCGCTCTATTCACCAATAGATAGATTCATGCATTGCATGAATCTATCTATTGTCACCGCTGCCGCCCCCTATTCAGGTGTCCGGCCCCCTGTCGGGCGCCGGGCATCGGGGGGGGGGGGGCGGGTCAGTGTGTGGGTTTGTGTGGTTGTGTTGGTTGTGGGTGGGGTTTTTTTTTTTTTTTTTTATATCATCTGAAGGGGGTGTGGTTTGGTGTTGGTTGGGTGGTTCGGTTGGGGTTTTGGTGGTACAGGTTATGTTTTGTGGTTGTGGTGTGTTGCAGGGGTTTTTGTTGTTGGTTGTTAGGGTAGCGTTTGTTGGGGTGTGTGTTGTGTTGGGAGGGTCGGATAGTTTTGTTTGGTTGTTGGGGTTGTTGTGTTTTTTTTTTTCAGTTTTTTTTTTTGGTTGAGCGGTAGCGGGGGGGTGGGGGGGGTTTCTGGAAGCGTGTGTTTTGTTTGTGGTGTTCGTTTTTTGGGGTGTGGGTGGTGGGGGTTTGGGTTGTGTGTGGCTGGGTGTTCGGTGTTTCGTCCGGCGCCCTATGTTGTGTTTGGTGTCGTGTGTTGGGGTTTAGAGCTGTAAAGCTTGGGTGGTTTTGGTTTTAAGGTGGTTGGGTGGTTTCTGGGGGAAGTATGTTGTGGGTGTTTGTTGTGTAGGACCTGATTAGGTGAGCTGGTGGGTGTGGGCTCGTGGTGTGTGTTAATAGTTCTTTCGTGGTGGGGTATAGGGTTGGTGTGGTGAGTGTTATCCAGATGTGTGGGAAAGGTGTAGTCGGTCGCAAGTGTTGTTGGCTTTGCGTTCGGTTTTTGGTGGTGTTGTGTGTTGGTGTTTGGGTGTTTGTGGTGTGGTTTTTCTGCGTGGTTTACACAGTATTGTGGTGGTTGGTGTTGGGTGGTGGTTTGGTGGTGGTTTTGTAATGTGTTTTTTTTATGTTGGTTTGGGTGTTCGGGGCGTGGGAAGCGAATACATCGCTGTGTTGGGGGTATTTTTTTGTTGGTGGTGTTTCGGAAGCGCCTCTTGAGCTGTAAAACTTCTAGTCCCTGATTAGAGCGGTGGGCTCTAAACACAGCGGGCCGACCCTAAACCTCTCAGCCAATCAGGTTGCCGGTCTGTGTTACCGGTCCCCTGATTGGCTGAAGCCACAGGCGCTGTGATTGGCCTAAGCGTCCAATCACTGCAAGACAGGAGGAGCGCGGGAGAAGATGAGGAGACACCGCTCGCCGCCTGACAAGGTAAGTGCCATTGGCAGCATTTAATGGGCACAGTGACAGCGTTAGATGGGCATAGTGGCAGTGTTAGATGGGCACAGTGGCAGTGTAAGATGGGCACAGTGGCAGCTTTACAGTGGCAGCGTTAGATGGGCACAGTGGCAGCGTTTAGATGGGCACAGTGGCAGCGTTAGATGGGCACAGTGGCAGCGTTAGATGGGCACAGTAGCAGCATTTAATGGGCACAGTGGCAGCGTTTAAAGGGGACAGTGTTAGCATCTAATGGGCACAGTGGCAGCGTTTGATGGGCACAGTGGCAGCGTTTGGGCACAGTGGCAGCGTTTGATTGGGCACAGTGGCAGCGTTTGATGGGCACAGTGGCAGCGTTTAAAGGGGACAGTGGCAGCATTTGATGGGGACAGTGGCAGCGTTTGATGGCACAGTGGCAGCGTTGATGGCACAGTGGCAGCGTTTAAAGGGGACAGTGGCAGCGTTTAAAAGGGGACAGTGGCAGCGTTTGATGGGCACAGTGGCAGCGTTTTAAAGGGGACAGTGGCAGCGTTTAAAGGGGACAGTGGCAGCGTTTGATGGGCACAGTGGCAGCGTTTGATGGGCACAGTGGCAGCGTTTGATGGGCACAGTGGCAGCGTTTAAAGGGGACAGTGGCAGCGTTTAAAGGGGACAGTGGCAGCGTTTAAAGGGGACAGTGGCAGCGTTTAAAGGGGACAGTGGCAGCGTTTTGATGGGCACAGTGGCAGCATTTAATGGGCACAGTGGCAGCGTTTGATGGCACAGTGAGGCTGTTTGTTTTGTGCCCCCCCAAAAAATTTGAGCACCAGCCGCCACTGTTAGATAATGATAAAATATTTAATTAAGTTGAAAAAAAAAAGGATATCTTTAAAAATGAAGGGAATAATCTAGGGTAGTTAACATACTGCAGGCATTATGGTTTTTGTGAATTGAGGCCGACGTGTAATGCCATAGTCATACTCCGCAGTGGTGGTTTGTCCCCCTGCCACTTTAATTTGGGAGCAGCATTAAATCCTATGGCCTGTAAAACATTGCATTGTTGTATGTCTGGGGGGGAGCCTGTTCCCTGCTAGAGCCCTCCATTGTGTATTTCTTGTGCCGGTACAAAGAGACGCTTTGTAATTGTATGACATACCACTGGAAAAAATGGGGTCATCCCACGCAGTGCATTGAGTGTGCAGCTCATGAGGACATATCCTACTCCTTCACCCGTCATCAAATTGCTGGTATAGTGGGACATCTACTATAAATATATATATATATATATATATTTTTACATATATATTTTCACACACACACACACATTATATAGATATATATATATATATATATAATATATATATATATATATATTATACAGTGGTGTGAAAAAGTGTTTGCCCCCTTCCTCATTTCCTGTTCCTTTGCATATTTGTCACACTTAAGTGTTTCGGAACATCAAACCAATTTTAAACAATAGTCAAGGACAACACAAGTAAACACAAAATGCAATTTGTAAATGAAGGTGTTTATTATTAAAGGTGAAAAAAAATCCAAACCATCATGGCCCTGTGTGAAAAAGTGATTGCCCCCCCTTGTTAAAACATACTATAACTGTGGTTGTCCACACCTGAGTTCAATTTCTCTAGCCACACCCAGGCCTGATTATTGCCACACCTGTTCACAATCAAGGCATCACTTAAATTAGGAGCTGCTTGACACAGTAAGGTCCACCAGAAGATCCTTAAAAGCTACACATCATGCCGAAAGAAATTCAGGAACAATTGAGAAAGAAAGTAATTGAGATCTATCAGTCTGGAAAGGTTTATAAAGCCATTTCCAAAGCTTTGGGAATCCAGCGAAACCACAGTGAGAGCCATTATCCACAAATGGCGAAGACATGGAACAGTGGTGAACCTTCCCAGGAGTGGCCGGCCGCCCAAAAATTACCCCAAGAGCGCAGCGACGACTCATCCAAGAGGTCACAAAAGACCCCACAACAATGTCCAAGGAACTGCAGGCCTCACTTGCCTCAGTTAAGGTCAGCGTTCATGCCTCCACCATCAGGAAAAGACTGGGCAAAAATGGCCTGCATGCAGAGTTCCAAGGAGAAAACCACTGCTGAGCAAAAAGAACATCAAAGCCCGTCTCAAATTCTCCACAACACATCTTGATGATCCCCAAGACTTTTGGGACAACATTCTGTGGACCGATGAGACAAAAGTGGAACTCTTTGGAAGGTGTGTGTCCAAGTATATCTGGCGTAGAAGGAACACTGCATTTCAGAAAAAGAACATTATACCAACAGTAAAATATGGTGGTGGTAGTGTGATGGTCTAGGGGCTGTTTTGCTGCTTCAGGACCTGGAAGACTTGCCGTGATAAAAGGAACTATGAATTCTGCTGTCTACCAAGAGATCCTGAAGGAGAATGTCCGACCATCTGTTCGTGTACTCAAGCTGAAACAAACTTGGGTTCTGCAGCAGGACAATGATCCTAAACACACCAGCAAGTCCACCACCGAATGGCTGAAGAAAAACAAAATGAAGACTTTGGAGTGGCCTAGCCAAAGTCCTGACCTGAATCCTATTGAGATGTTGTGGTATGACCTTAAAAAGGCCGTTCATGCTCGAAAACCCTCTAATGTAACTGAATTAGGACAATTCTGCAAAGATGAGTGGGCCAAAATTCCTCCAGGACGCTGTAAAAGCCTCATTGCACGTTATCGCAAACGCTTGGTTGTAGTTATTAGGTTTAGGGGGCTATTGGACTATCTGGACTTTTTATCCCTTTACATATAACGTACTGGCTGATTACTGATGAGAAATTGGAGGTGATGGTGTACAAGAGAGCGATCTAAGAAGATTGTACCTTGGGAGGTTTGACTCAATGCTGATATTACTAAGGATTGCGGTGAGTTTAAACCCCAGAGGGGAGTGTGGAGCACGGGTGAAGTAATCTGGTGGAAGTGTGCACTATCAACAGTCAACATTTCTCTCTCCTTTTTTCTTCAATGTGTGGACTTTTTACCCCCCCCTAAACACCATGACACTAACGATGTAATAATATATCAGGCTGCCAGTGATTTGTTTTGTGGACTCCCACAGCACAATAGTGTTTTATATGCATATACAAATCTTTGATTTTTAGTGTATACATTTATCTGGTCATATAATAACCCAGAGGAGAGCTGCTAAATGGTGAAAGTATTTCTAAAAAGTTATGTGAATGTGAAATCTACTTACCATTAACAATCATTATACATGTTTTGACGTAAGCGGCTGCTATAGGGCAACCTACATATTTTATTTACTGTTTGCATTTTTATTTTTCACCGTCTATTGCGCTGAGATAAGGGGAGAGATGCATTTGTAGCGCCTGTCATCTTTTTCATTTCTTGTTTTGAATATATATATATATATATATAATATATATATATTTTTTTTTATATATATACATATATATTTCTTTTGTTTACACACACAGCTCCACGGTCCCGCTGTTTTCCCGGGCAATCGCGATGTCCGCCGGGCACGTGCACCGGGTCCCGAGCGACGTCGCGGGTGGTGCGCGCCCCCTAGACGGCCGGGAATAGGAGGACGTCATATGACGTCCACCCAGGATGGGAGATCCACCTTGTGGACGTCATATGTTTATAGGCGGGTATTGAAGTGGTTAATGTCCCTTTTGCTGGTCTTGCACTGCAATACCAACCTGTAATCTAAAACTGTCCTCTGCAGTACTTCTTTTCAGCCACAAGATGTCCTCAGTCTTCTGTATTGTATGATGTCCAGGTGCTGGGTGGGGTGAGGTCCAGGTTCTGGGTGGGACTGGGTGTTGGAGTATATGACACAAAAGAATCAATTTAGGTTTTGTAAAGACCGTATTTGCAAGAAGACAAAAGGCCCCATTCACACCTGATAATGGGGCCCTGAAACCTGTGTGAGACCCAGCAGGGATCCTTGCTATTGGTATGGGTGGGTAGGCTCTTTGAAAGCAACAGAAGCTGCTATTCACAGCTGTTCGCATGTAAATGCCTCATACAGGGATTACCTGCAGATGATTGCTCATGGAGGCAGACTGTCTTTGAATGGTCACATTGCCTTTAAAGCCCATTGTACCCTATAAACCCTCAAAAAACACCTACATTTTTCGCTCGTTCCTACACATTAACCCAAGAATTGACTACAACGTGTAGAATGTTGGATATATAATGATATCCCTGGAACTTGTGAGTGAAGTCCTCTGGTCAGCTAAGGGCCACCAAATTGGTGCAGGTCACAGAAAGGATTGTGCTCATCAAACATGTACAAGATCAACGTGGTCTATGAACAGACCAAGATGAGCAAGGTCAATGAACAGGTCAAGATGGACCAGATCAACTTGGTGGATGAACAGACCAAGATTAGCCTGGAAGATGAATAAGCCAAGATGGAAAGAAATCAATGTGGTCAACGAACGGCCAAGAGGGACAAGGTCAACATGGGCAATCAAAAGCCTGAGATGGACAAGATCAATGTGGTTGATGAACTGGTCAAGATGGACAAGATCAACATGGTTGATGAACAGGCCAAGATGGACAAGATCAACATGGTTGATGAACAGGCCAATGTCAGCATGGAAGATGAATAAGCCAAGATAGATAAGATCAGTATGGTTGATCAACAGGCCAAGATGGACAAGATAAACCTGCGCAATCAAAAGGCCAAGATGGACCAGATCATTTGTGGTCGATGAACAGGCCAAAATGGAAAAGGTCAACATGGTCAATGGACAGGCCAAGAGGGACAAGACCAGCATGGTTGGCAAAGCTGGCCAAGATGAAAAAAATCAACGTGGTCGGAGAACTAACCAAGATGGACCAGATCAACTTGGTGGAAGAACAGACCAAGATTAGCCTGGAAGATGAATAAGCCAAGATGGAAAAAAATCAATGTGGTCAATGAACAGGCCAAGAGGGACAAGGTCAACGTGGGCAATCAAAAGCCTGAGATGGACAAGATCAATGTGGTTGATGAACCGGTCATGATGGACAAGATCAATATGGTCAATGAACAGGCCAATACGGACAGGATCATCGTTGTCAACAAACAGGCCAAAATGGACAAGGTCAACATGGTTGATGAATAGGCCAAGAGGGACAAAGTCAATATGATTGATAAACAGGCGAAGATGGACAGAATCAACAAAGAACAGGCCAAGATGGACAAGATCAACATGGTTGATGAACAGGCCAAGATGGACAAGATCAACATGGTTGATGAACAGGCCAAGGTGGACAAGATCAACATGGTCAATGAACAGGCCAAGATGGACAAGATCAACATGGTTGATGAACAGGCCAATACGGACAGGATCATCGTTGTCAACAAACAGGCCAAAATGGACAAGGTCAACATGGTTGATGAATAGGCCAAGAGGGACAAAGTCAACATGATTGATAAACAGGCGAAGATGGACAGATTTAACAAAGAACAGGCCAAGATGGACAAGATCAACATGGTTGATGAACAGGCCAATGTCAGCATGGAAGATGAATAAGCCAAGATAGATAAGATCAGTATGGTTGATCAACAGGCCAAGATGGACAAGATCAACCTGGGCAATCAAAAGGCCAAGATTGACAAGATCATTTGTGGTCGATGAACAGGCCAAAATGGACAAGATCAGCATGGTTGGCAAAGCTGGCCAAGATGGAAAAAATCAACGTGGTCGATGAACAGACCAAAATGGTTGATGAACAAGCCAAGATGGACAAGATCATTGTGGTTGTTAAAGAGGCCAAGATGGACAGAATTTCCAAGGTCGATGAACAGACTAAAATGGACAAGGTCAATGAACAGGCCAGGATGGACAAGATCAATGTGGTCGATGAACATGCCAAGGTCACAGTGGATGAAAAAAAAGGGCAAGATTGACAAGATCAATGTAGGCAACCAAAAGGCCAAGATGGACAAGATCAACGTGGTCTATGAGCAGGCCTACAGGGCAAGATATTGGTTTGATATAGATATATATGTATGTCTGTGTGTCTGTGTGTGTGGTGTGTATTATATATATATATATATTGTTGTAGTGGGGTACCCCACCAGTGTTTGGACGGAGGATTCTCAACCAGGCAGGTTGAGGGGCTCCAGTTTATTTGCTTATTTGGGAGGAAACTGGCTTTTCATTTTCCTCATTGTTTACTAAAATCCGTTTTGGGATCTGGAGCCCGGGGATTTCGTAGCGATCCGGGTGGGATGAAATCCACAGTCCTGGGTCCAGATCTTGAGATCCACCAGCATACTGACTGGTCACGGTCAGGTGTGTGTGTGCTGGGCTATTTGTACACACCTGACTGTGGTTCTGGGCTCCACCCTCCCAAGGAGTCCAGGCAAGCAAGGGAGAAGTGTGCATGTCTGCACAGGTCTGTCTGTCAGAGCAGACAGGGGGTCCAAGCCTGTGGGCTGGAAAAGGAAGCTGGAAAAGAGTGCTGAGGTACTGGGTGTACAGGAACTCTGTTAAAGAGCCGAGAGGGCTGAAGCACAAGTCTGAGCAGCAGTGCTGCTAAAGAGAGCCAGGTGGCTTGGTATTTTTGGTTTGACTTACATTGTTGCTGTAGAAAGCTGAAACCCGTGTGTGTGTGTGTGTAAATATATATATATATGTGTGTGTGTGTGTGTTGTGTGTGTGTGTGTGTGTGGTGTGTGTGTGTGTATGTATGTGTGTAAGTGTGTGTGTAGATATATAATATATATATAGATATATAATATATATATATATATATATATATATTATATATGATGTATATATATATATATATATATATATATATATATTCCCTATGTATCTGAGATCAGTCCTGCCATGAAGACACTTCTCATCATAGGGTGACAACGTTTTGCTCCCAACTCCAAATGCTTCTCCTAGGTTGTCACCCTCCCCCGCGCTCTCCCTCTCTCCCTATATGCAGACAGTGATGTTGGGCTCTGGTTTGGCGAATCAGACGGGTGGCGGCTTTTGCCTCCGTCGGACGACGACGACCACAAAGGACGAGGACGGACGCACGTCACGTCTTTTTGTCTGCGGCTTAGCAGACATTTTCTCGGAGAACGCCCCGATCCCATTCATCTCATTCGCTCTGCAAAGCGCACGAACCGGACACTCCGCATAGCAATTTGAGAAGCGGACGGCTGCGATGCAAAAACCCGTCTGTCCGGTTCCCAAACCGGACGGGTGACAACCCAACGAGAGGGAGGAGTCCCGGCGCTGTCTCGGCTGTCACTGGGAGATTCCATTTTCCTGAGGGCAGCGGGGGAGTTCGGTATCGGAGGGTGTGGGATGGCGTGTAAACCTCTTGCTTTGTCCTGATTGGGCAAAGTGCAGCTCATGTAAAACCATTGGCTTCATGTTTTGTCTTCCCTTTTTGTTATTTCTCAGCGGCTGCTGCTCTCCTGCGGCTTCTTTGCGACCACTTCCCACCTGCATGCATTCCTTTCCATATAGTGATAACAACAAAGTGTAAGTCCTGCTGGTCCACTCAATGAAGACAAGTTGCAATGTATACTTGACTGATGTAAAAATGAGGCGTAGGTACGCTTACCAGAATCGGTGGATGTGACTACCGTACGGCATACACATCAGACAAGCTTAAGGATGGAAGGTCTTGCATCATATGGGAAACCACCTCGGACTGGAGCTCCAACGATTTCCAGAACTGTATGCTGGATCAGTCAGCGGGATGGATGGGCTCGCTTGCGATTGTCCAATTTTCCCAAAATGGATGGTAAAGACCGGGGAGGAAATAAAAAATGGAGACCACTCCAATGGTGCAGGTCAAAAGGTAACGATTTATTCACATATGCATGTGAACATAAAAATGAAATAAAAATCTCGAGGCCAAAAAAGATTAGCTATCCTATGCCCTCATATTGCCAGAAATTTATATTTGTCTCGAGAATTTTTATATTTATTTCATTTTTATGGTCACCAATGCATATGTTGAAATAAATCGTATACCTTTTTGACCTGCACCATTGAGTGTGTCTCCATTTTTTATTTCCTCCCCCTGTTCTTTACCATCCATTAGGACAATCGCAAGCCGAGCCCATCCATCCCGCTGACTGATCCAGCATACAGTTCAATCGCAAGCCGAGCTTCCATCCTTAAGCTTGTCTGATGTGTATGCCGTACGGTAGTCACATCCACCGATTCTGGTAAGCGTACCTACGCCTCATTTTACATCAGTCAAGTATACATTGCAACTTGTCTTCATTGAGTGGACCAGCAGGACTTACATGCCTAAAATGGTGCGCCGAAACAGCACCCTCGCTAGCACCCTCCTGGCATTTCCCAGGGTGACCACAGCGGACCATGCCTAAAATGTGCGCCGAAACAGCCCCTCGTAGCCCCTCCGTCGGAAAGCCTGTGTGACCCGGGTGACAACGCGGGAGAACCACTAAGGGGTGTTGTCACCCGGCGTTTTCATGAATGAGGCTGGCAACAGGGGGGACTAGTATGGCAGCCAGGCAACCAGCATCGTGGAAGGAGGCCAGAATCAGGGGGACTGGAGTAACCAGGCAACCAGCATTGTGGAAGGAGGCCAGAATTTTAGCCAGCGTTAAGGGACTGATAGGACAGCCAGGCAAACCACATTTTCAGAATAATTCCTATTCCAAAGGACAGTTTTCTTCTTTATTGAAAAATATAGTTTACTAATATATGAACAGTATGACAGCCAGGCAACAAGCATTGTGGAAGGAGGCCAGAATTTTAGCCAGCAGTAAGGGACTGATAGGACAGCCAGGCAAACCATATTTTCAGAATAATTCCTTATTCCAAAGGACAGTTTTCTTCTTTATTGAAAAACAGACTTTACTAATATATGAACAGTATGACAGCCAGGCAACCAGCATCGTGGAAGGAGGCCAAATTCAGGGGGACTGGAGTAACCAGGCAACCAGCATTGTGGAAGGAGGCCAGAATTTTAGCCAGCGTTAAGGGACTGATAGGACAGCCAGGCAAAACACATTTTCAGAATAATTCCTTATTCCAAAGGACAGTTTTCTTCTTCATTGAAAAAATAGACTTTATTAATATATGTATAACAGTATGACAGCCAGGCAACCAGCATTGTGGAAGGAGGCCAGAGTCTGGGGGACTGGAGTAAAAGTCAGGCAGCCAGGTAACCAGCATTTTTACATTCAGGGCAGTCCCAGGGAACCTGCATGACAGCCACACCTCCAGCAATTTTAGTTGGCGGGCAGCAATATGGGACTGATAGGACAGCCAGGCAAACCACATTTTCAGAATAATTCCTATTCAAAGGGACAGTTTTCTTCTTTATTGAAAAATATACTTTACTAATATATGAACAGTATGACAGCCAGGCAACCAGCATTGTGGAAGGAGGCCAGAATCTGGGGGACTGGATGTAGTTTTTTTTTTAGGAAGCTCTCATAGTAGGGGATCAGCCAGGTAACCAGCATTTTTACATTCAGGACAGTCCCAGGGAACCTGTATGACAGCCACACCTCCAGCAATAAGGGACTGATAGGACAGCCAGGTAACCAGCATTTTCAGGAAACCTGACTGACAGCGATTTTAGTTGGAAGCCAGCAGTAGGGTGACTGGTAAGACAGCCAGGCAAACAGCATTTTCAGAATAATTCCTAGACCAAGGGACAATTTTTTTTTTTTGTTGCAAGATATATTTTATTGATATAAATAATATATGAACAGTAAGACAGCCAGGCAACCAGCATTTTCAGAATTATTGCAGCACCAAGGGAGCAGCAATATCCATCTAGTTATGTGTACAGTATGATAGCCCCGCCTCTCTCTAGCCCTGAGTGGGCGGGCTCCGCCTTCGTCATCCCCGCCTCTCTTTAGCCCTGAGTGGGCGGGCTCCGCCTTCGTCCTCCCCGCCTCTCTTGTTTTCCGATTGGACATCGACTGGCCGGATCAGGAAGAAGCGAGCCGGGGAACGTGACGTCAGGGCCTTCCCCACCTCCGATTGGCGGCGGCGCGCTCCGGTGCAGTCCCGCCCCCCTCCGCCGCCTATTGGAGGAGAGCGCCGCCAGTCAGAGCCAGGTGTTCTCCGCATTGTCAGGGAAAGGCCCCGGTGCGACACCGGCGATGTGCGGGGAAGATCGGTGATCTCCGTCCGAGGAAAATGGGAGATGGCCGCAAAGGCCCGGACCGCGTTCTTCTGGGCAGCCGCCTTCGTGTTATTAGCACGGAGCTGCCGGAGCCTGGAGGAGGGGAACGTCACCGCGCCGTCCGACAACAACACCACCGGCCTACCGACCACCGTACCGACCTACAACACCACCGGCCTACCGACCTACAACACCACCGGGCTACCGATCACCTCCGCCACCGGCCTACCGACCTACAACACCTCCACCACCGGCCGACCGATCTACACCTCCTCCTCCGCCACCCACCTACCGACCTCTAACACCACCGACAATGTCACCGATCCGGGACCCACCGAGGAGACCAGCACCGGGCACCGGGAGAGGGTGATCCGGGGACCCGACACCATCCCGACCACCAACCCCCCGACCAACCCACCTACTCATCACCCCACCGACCCCCCGACCATCCCACCCACTCATCGGCCGACATCACCCCCCACCATCCCCCCGATCATCCCACCAACCCATCGGCCGACATCACCCCCGACCATCCCACCCACCCATCGGCCGACCATGGCCCCCACCGACCCTCCAACACCGCCGCCGCCCCCAACCACCACCGCAGGTGAGATCTCATCCTTCCTATATCAGCAATATTATGTCTATTATTATTATTATTATATTATTATTATTTTTTACAAATGTTTATTTTATTTCGTTTTTATTTATTTTTTTAGATAAAAAAGATATAGATACTCAAACTGTTATACTTTATACAGGATTTATAAAAGTGCTATTTGTATATAATAATAATAAATAAAAAACAATATAATACATTATAAAAAAATATTAATAATAATAATATATAGATCTATCTTAATATATCTAATAATAATAATTATATATCTATATAAATATATATATATATATATATATATATATATATATATATTAAATATATATATATAAATATATATATATATAAATATATAAATATTTATTATTATTAGATATACTGAGATAGAGATGATATGTATATATTATTATTATGAGATATATCTATTATTATTATTATTATAGATTTTATTATATATATATATATATATATATATATATATATATATATATATAGTACAAATAAAGTTTTTTTTTTTTTTTTTTATAAATTTAGTTTTTATAAAAATAAAAAAAAATAAATTATATACAATATATATAATATAAATATATATATATATATATATATATATATATATATATATATAATTTACTTTTTATTTGTACACTACCTAATTAATATAAAAAAATATATTATTAAAGATAACACCATAAAAAAAGCTACATTATAATAAAAAAAAAAAAAATGATATAGACGTATAGATAATTTTTTTTATTTATAGTGTTATCTTTACTTTTAATATGAGAGAGAGATCATAATAATGTTTTTTTTTTTTCCCCCACTTGTGTTCCGATTACAAGAAATGGAAGCATCCCTTGTACTAGAACTAAAGGATGACCCGGTCAAAAGGACCCCAAATTTCTTTCAAAAAGGCTGTTAAGTCGAGTCGCATCAAAGTGGGACTAAAGTAGTGCAGGGAGTACTTTTGAAGTCGCACAGATGTGGGCGGCACTCATTGGAAATAATTGGGGAGGGGGGGTACGACTTGTCATGCGACTTTGCAGTCCCAAGTCTCAGGGCAAGTCGCACAAGTGGAAACGTAGCCTAAGGCCCCTTTCACACTTCTATGACTTGTCCCGCCATTTGGGGCTGCAAAGTAGTATGACAAGTCGTTCCCCCCAATGATTTCCAATGACAGCCATTCATATTAGTACCACTTCAAAGTAGTCCCAGCGCTACTTTGGTCTGATTTTGATGCCACTTAAACAGGCAGCATTCCTTCAAATCCCGGCCGCGAATCGCGGTAAAATCGCGCGCCTTTCAAGTCGCACAAGTGTGAAAGGGGCCCTAGGGTGCCATTTTGGCACTGCTGAGGCAAAACAACTTTTTTTTTTATTTTTTTAGGGCATTTCACGCAATTTTTCACTCGTTTACCAAAGCCTTCTGCTCCCAAGGTGGCCAGGTGGCAAAAGTTGGCATGTGAACCCTCTTCCCCGACCCAACTGTCCACCTAAACCAGGGCACACACCTGCTCGGGGCAAAAATGCAACTGCGCATTGCCAAATGCAACCTGCGTTTAGGCACTTTTTATTTATTTATTTTTGGTAAAACGTTGCTGCCAATTGAAAAGGCATTTGGGAGAAGTGGGCAGATGCCCCGTGTGCCCGAGGCCTTTAATGGGGAGGCCTTGAGGTGCTCTTATTTAAAATCTATGTGGCCAAAACCGCCTGAATCTGCCCCGACCACCCGCCTCCCACGATGTAGACGAAAGATGGCTCACATTGCGTCTATGGATGTCCTCCCGTGCACAGGCAAAGATCTGCCATTGATCGCAGATCGGGGTAAAGAGCCAATCATGTTGGCTCTTTACCATGTGACTTGCTGTGTCATTCAATCGCAGTGTAAACAGAATTTGATGGTTATGGGCAGCCCTCTGTCAGCATGAGGAGAGCCGATGACGGGCAAATCCACACAGGGGACATCTTAACTGATAATCGGGGCACTGATCATTTAGTGTCCTGATGATTGGTGCCGCAGCCTGCCGGGTTGCCGCCGCCTCCTGGGTGCCGCTGCCTCCTTGGTGCCGCAGGCTGTCGGGTGCCGCTGCCTCCTTGGTGCCGCAGGCTGTCGGGTGCCGCTGCCTCCTTGGTGCCGCAGGCTGTCGGGTGCCGCTGCCTCCTTGGTGCCGCAGGCTGTCGGGTGCCGCTGCCTCCTTGGTGCCGCAGGCTGTCGGGTGCCGCTGCCTCCTTGGTGCCGCAGGCTGTCGGGTGCCGCTGCCTCCTTGGTGCCGCAGGCTGTCGGGTGCCGCTGCCTCCTTGGTGCCGCAGCCTGCCTCCTTGGTGCCGCAGGCTGTCGGGTGCCGCTGCCTCCTTGGTGCCGCAGCCTGTCGGGTGCCGCTGCCTCCTTGGTGCCGCAGCCTGTCGGGTGCCGCTGCCTCCTTGGTGCCGCAGGCTGTCGGGTGCCGCAGCCTCCTTGGTGCCGCAGGCAGTCGGGTGCCGCTGCCTCCTTGGTGCCGCAGCCTGTCGGGTGCCGCTGCCTCCTCGGTGCCGCAGGCTGTCGGGTGCTGCTGCCTCCTTGGTGCCGCAGGCTGTCGGGTGCCGCTGCCTCCTTGGTGCCGCAGGCTGTCGGGTGCCGCCGCCTGTCGGGTGCCGCCGCCTCCTCGGTGCCGCCGCCTGTCGGGTGCCGCCGCCTCCTCGGTGCCGCCGCCTGTCGGGTGCCGCCGCCTCCTCGGTGCCGCCGCTACCTCCTCGGTGCAGCCTGTCGGGGGTGCCCATCAGTGTAAGAGAAAAAATACTTATTTTGAAAATTTTTAGGAGCTAAGAAACTTTATTTTTTGGTAACATTTTGGAAAAAAATAAATCCCCAGCGGTGATTAAAAAGAGCGTTTTGTGTGGTACAGTGGGTATGGGTACAGTGTAGCATGACCCGCACCATTGTCATTCAAAGTGTGAGAGCGCTAAAAGCTGAAAATTGGCCTGGGCAAGAAGGGGGTAAAAGTGCCTGGTAGGCAAGTGGTTAAAAAGAAAAAGTAGCTTGTTTAGCTTTTTGGCGCACCGGGCATCTGAGCGCTCATATGTAAACGAGCGATGTATCATATTCCATTCCATAGATGTGGCTGCATTCGTTTTTTTCTTATCTCAGGCTTGTTTCCTGTAGTTTTCACCTGCTGATCCTGCCAGTAACGCACTTCCTGTCTTTCGGGTGACCACGCTCCCTGCACTGTATCTATGGAGGAGCGGAAGGAGCGTTGTCACCCAAAGCTGCTCTCCTGATTTGGACTACAA